>JAAGKR010000763.1:132934-165698 GCA_011419295.1 Clarias macrocephalus | reverse complement strand
ATATCAAGAATATATAATTTTATTTTATCTTTTAGTGATTGTAAAAGCGCTAAAACCAGATCTGCTTGGGAAAATGAACTGGGATTGGAGTTGAGTGAGGAATGTTGGGAGAAAGCCATAGACAGAATACGCTCCAGCTCTTCCTGCGCCCGTCTCAGTCTTATTCAGTTTAAGGTTTTGCATAGAATCCATTATTCTAAATCAAGGCTAGCTGAAATATTTCCTGATGTTGAGGATAGATGTGACAGGTGCTGCGCCTCTCCCTGTAATCTAAGTCATATGTTCTTTTTGTGCCCAAACCGTACAACTTTTGGACAGGATTTTTTAAATCTCATGTCCATTATACTTGGGGTACGGTTGAAGCCATGTCCATTAACTGCTATATTTGGCATTACAGATGATTCAATTCCATTGAGTTCCACACATAAAGATGTTATCGCCTTCTCATCATTGTTGGCTAGACGTTCCATACTTTTACATTGGAAGTCTGTTAAGTGTCCCTCTATATCTCAGTGGATTAAAGATTTATTAATTTTTCTTAAACTAGAGAAGATAAAATATACACTGAGAGGGTCTACTAATTTTTTTTTTCACAAATGGCAACCATTTCTTGCTTATTTTGCAAACTTACAGGTACTGCCTGAATGATCATCCAAACTGGGTCACGCATTGGAGTGTATGCATGACCAATCTATTTCACACAGATTTGTTTGAGCTGAAGGATGCAGGGGTGTGTATGTGTGTGTATGTGTGTGTGTGTGTGTGTGTGTGTGTGTGTGTGTGTGTGTGTGTGTGTGTGTGTGTGTGTGTGTTTGTGTTTATGTGGGTTTTAGTGTATGTTCGGGGTGGGTGGGGAGTTTTTCAGTTTTCTTTTCATTTGATCTATAGATAATACATTTAATTCATTGTTGTTTATATCTTTATGTATGATAATTGTTCAATAAAAAAATTGTTGCTGCATCACTGAGAATTCCCTTGAATGTGAAAATAAAAGGCCCAAATCTGTTCCAGCATGACATTGCCTTGCGTGTGAAGTGAGCTCCATAAAGACATGGTTTGTGAAAACTGGAGTGGAAGCCCTGACGTCAACCCTACTGATCACTTTTGAGATTAAATAAAGCGCTGTCTGCCCTAGTCCTTCTCCTCCTACTTCAATATTAGTGACCAGTCTTACTAATGCTCTTCAGGTTAATCAGCCAAATACTTACAGCCAAAATTTTAAAGCCTACCAAAAAGGGTTTAGGTTATAAGAGCAAAGGGGAGTCTATATATGGAATCAAATGTTCAAAAAGCACATACTGTACAGGTGTGATTTGTCAGTTGTCAACTCAGAGAATCCAGAGGAAACTGATGGAGACACAAGTAAAAATGTTTTACACAAAAAAGGAAGGAGAACTCTTGGTCTATCCAGTGACTCAGGGCCTGTGGGCTGCACCAATGTGTTGGCTTTGAGATGCATTTATTTCTGTTTGGCTAGACATAAATCTCTGACCATGGTCATACTCACTCAATTCAATTCAATTCAATTCAATTCAATTCAATTCAATTCAATTCAATTCAATTTTTTACAGTACTTTAAAGAATGTTAATTGTCCTAAAAGCAGCATTACAGAATAATAAAAAAAAAAAATTAGAAATTATACAGGGAAAAAATATAGACTATAATGATCAGTTTGTGCCTGATGAGCAAGTCAAGGGCAACAGTGGCAAGGAAAAACTCAACAGGAAACCCATCCCATCTATTTACCAGATAGATATAGCAGAGATCAATTTGAAGTCATACTGTTTGCTGTGAAGCTGGAAGTTCAGTATAACTGGAAGGGTGTTTAATTTTAATACGTCCAAGTAAGCTTAAATAAAAAACACAAATAACTCAAATAAAAAACTGTTCATGGGAATTTCAGTCCTAACTATTGAGCAAATGCAGTCACATCATAGAAACTGAAAGACCATCATCATGTATCCCAAGCAGACCAGATGAAGCCATCCTCAACAACATGCCGGAGGCCTCCATTTGATGAGAACTACAATTTATTATCGTGAGAAGCATGCAATGAATACACCCTGAATGAGACACCAATCCATTGCAGGGTTCCATAAATACACTTTTCTTTAACATGTTATGCGTGAAATCTATCTTAGCTAACTGACCTACTGGCATGCTTTTGGGAGGTTGGTTAAAAGCAGAGAACCTGGAAGGAACCCACATGGAATGCACAGAAACTCTACATACAGCAGGTAAACATTTTTTTTTCACTTTCTTAGGTTCTCAAAGAACAATTTTTTTTTTTAATGGGTCACATCATTTCTGCTTTCATTCTGTGAAAATGCGCCTGCAATTTATTTTCCATTCAGCAGCTATTCCATTAAAATACCAACTCATGGGTTCGTTTCTGGCAACAGTTTGACCATGTTGTATATATTTTACCATGGTTTCTGGGACAATTTCATTCATTGATTTTCTTTCATTCATTCATTGCTTTTCTTTTGGTTGAGGCCATGGAAGACAAGTAAGCAATATACTCTGGATTGGCTCCAGCCCTCGAAGAGAACCATGCATGCAGATATTCAAATACTCACTCATAAATAGAGGCAAGTTGGTAAGGTCAATCAATGTACAGTCAGGTTTTTGAGATGTAGAAGGAAACCAGGAAACCATGAGGGAAATCACACCTTCTTGCTTCACCTATTCACACCCCCTTGGTTGTTGCTGTTGTTGATCTTTCGTCTGCTCCCGGCAAGGGGTCGCCACAGCAGACCATCCAGTCCACACATACAAGCTTGGCACAGGTTTTACCCTTCCTGACACAATTCTTCTATCTTATCCGGGCTTGGGACCAGCACTGCATCCAGTGGCTGGGGTTTGGGCACTGGCTGGGAACAAAACCAGGGCTTTTTCACATGGCAGGAGAAACACTTACCACCTACTTGGTACACTTACAAATTTCTTTAATACAAAATAAAATGAATAGTATAAATCTTAAATGTGCTGATATTAATAATGGTATGGATCTAAGTTTAATTTACAACCATAATATTTACAACAGTAACTGTTATATTTGCATGTGGCAGGATTATGACTATTATTTTTACACAGTGGCTACTATGTAGGGCGGCACGGTGGAGTAGTGGTTAGCACTGTCGCCTTGCACCTCCAGGGTTTGGGTTCAATTCCAGGCCAGGTTTAATTCCCATCTCTGTGTCCACGGAGTTTGCATGTTCTCCCCGTGCTTGGTGGGTTTCCTCCCAAAGACATGTAGATTAGGCTAATTGGAATTCCCAAATTGGCAGTTTTGTATGTGTATGTGTGTGCCCTGCGATGGATTGGCACCCTGTCCAGGGTGTACCCCGCCTTGTACCCTAAGTCTCCTGGGATAGGCTCCAGGCTCCCCCTGACCCTGAATACAGGATTAAGTGGTATGGATGATGAGTGAGTGAGTGGATACTATGTGGTCCACATCATTCTAAAAATGTTCTGTGCTATTATTTTCCGATCCTTGTCATGTTCCCATGTTTTTGTACTTTCTGAATTTGAATACATAACCCTTGTTTTTCTTTACTCTGATGCCAAACTGAAAACTGCCTTGTTATCCTAAAGCAAAAACAAAAGCAATGAGGGCAAATGGAGGATAAACAGCTAAATTAACCAAAGCAGCAGTCTATAATTGTGTTGGCTTCTCTTCAGCTCTGGCTCTCAGCACCTTACGGCTGATTTGAGCAGTAAATGGCTTTAAATTGTGCACCTCGTGCTTAAAGATGTACTGTAGTGGTTCAGTAAATGCAGCTGAGCGGCGTACACACCACAGGAGAGCCGTAGTTAACGCAGCGGCAGAGAGGAGCTGCAGGAACCCTCATCACCCTGGCATTGAAGGCGTCCAATAAGTAGACACCTGCCTGCTGGGATGATTGCTCTCGTTACCTGCGTAGCTTCCAGGTCCTGGGCTTTTAAAGCTCAGCAAATACGCCCCAAGTGATGTCCACCAGCGTTTCTAACCATGGAGGCCATGCTTGTAAATGTTGTAAATTAGATAAGATGTGATAATTCAATAGACTTCTCTGGGCTGACAGAGAAATGAGATAGATATAAGCCATTGCAAAAAAATAACGAACAAAGTTTACAGGCCTAATGAAAAAAAAATTGGATTACGTGGTATGTCATTGCAGTCTTTACTATTAATATAAATGCAGCATGAATTAAATGCTAGGGTTTTTATAATGACTTATAGATGGTGTGAGATTTTGCATGTCCTCTAGTTTGGTTTGAAGAAAGACAAGGATAATAGACTCTGCGTTTCAAGAATCAAACTATCAGATCTCAGCAATAAAATCACAGCCCTTACAATGACGCTAAACACGTGGGACAATTAAAAAATATATATTTTCCAAGGTTTTCTGGCTTTTTCCACGGTTTTTCTGGCATACATCTTAAACAAACTGTGTTAAGTGCTCTCTCATTATTTATATATATGAGTATATTAATTGACTCTCCTCTATGTTACCTACACTGTGGTTTACAGATTCTTTATGATTTTAATCAAATTTATATTTATGTTCATTAAAATGAGAAATGATCAAGTGAAAATAAGCAAGTCTCACCAATAAATTATGGGTCATTAAATTAATAAAATAAATTATGTAATTAGGGGTCAAAATAAGGAGAGTGATGCAAATCATTTTTCAATCAATCAATCAATCAATCAATCAATCAATCAATCAATCAATCAATCAATCAATCAACATTTATTTCTATAGCACTTTACAGCAACCTAAGTTGTACCAAAGTGCTTCACAGTTCTAAAAATGACAATACAATGGCATTAAAAATAGAAATAAAAATACAAACAGAATAAAATATAGTTATAAATAAATAAATGAAAATTTTAATAATAGTCATAGCCATAAAAATTATAATAATAAAAAATAAAAAGATAAAATTATAAAAATATTACATAAAACTATAATATATTAAAAGCTATTCTAAACAAGTGAATTTTTGACATGCAGGATGAAGTTCTGTTCTGTATCATAGCTGACAATCTGAGCAGTGAAACCGGCATTTACCGTGTACATAATGTTTAAGCTTTACAAATATCAGATATGTCACACTAAAGGAATTTAATAACTTGAACCCTTATTTTATTTTTATATATATATATATATTTTTTTTTTACTGAAAGAATTACTCACCTCATGTATGGCTGCCAGTGGAACTGGTTCCCTTCTGGTACTGGTACTGATATTCACCGCTTACAAAAAGAAGCAGGATGATGCTTTAAAACTTTTGGCAGTGCTTCTCATTGCAGATGGACAATGACCTGAAAGCAAAAATATTTTTAAGACAAAGAAGTGAAATGTTCTGCAATGGCCAAGTCCATCACCATAATCCCAGTGTGCATGCATTTTACATGCTGAAAACGAAACACCATAAGAATAAAACCATAAATATTCTAGTCATATCTATACAAAACAATAACATTCACCTGATTGGGATGCAAAGCCGAAAGTCGATTATTTTTTATTGATTATTGATTATTTTACTTTACAGTATATTAAATACTTATTACATCATTCTGATATACTGTGCTAGGCAGCTGAAATAACAAAAACATTATCCAACTGTGTCCAAATATTTATGGGGCAGTATACACACACATTACTATATTTTCAGTGTGTAGTGCCACCAAATTGCTGACTCAGTATGTACCAAAGACAAAAAAAAAGAAAGAAAAAGAAACAACTAGAGGCTTCCCTAAACAATAATGCAATGCACGTGTCAGATAAACCCTATAACATTGGTGACTTCCCTCTCTCACTTCTACAAAGTGGCCTGTTGACCCACAAGGGCAGAGTGGGTCAGAAACTCTGACAGTAATACTCTAAGCCCTCTGCTTTGGTAGCATCCAAAGTCTTGTTTTTTTTTTTGTTTTTTTTTTACAAGGCAATGACATTGACCCCTTCCGCTTGCTTAAAAACACTTCTTCTGTAGAAGCCCTCAGTTCTTCTTTCTCTGTGCCAGCTGTTTCCGGCTTTAGGGGCACAAATTGCCTGTGGAGCACGGGATGTGTGAAGGAAAGAACGGCAGAAGTTGCTGAATCGAAGCCAGTGACTGTTCTGCAAGATCAACCACAATAAATATATGTTGAGAGATTTTGTATGAGTTAGGAGCTGGTGTGCTTATGAGGTTACAGGTTTGACCCTTTTACATTCAGGAATGTTTTTTTTTAATGAGAGTCCTAAAAGATGCTGAGTTGCATATCAAAGACGATCTCCATCAGAGATTAAGGAAAAGGAGACAGATAAGGACAAATTATTCAGAGCTGTGTTTATAGGGCTAAATATCCGGTAATATATGAAGGTAATATATAATCCTTAAATGTTTGTAAATATTGTAGTATTTTTCATTCTTATGAAAGAGACATACTAAATACCCTTATGAACATTGCCATTAAGTAAAGTGTTACTGGTGCAAATGTAATATTAATTAAATGAATTTAATTTCATTAAAACATGACTTCAATAAAAGGCCTGGTGGATTTGAATCTTCCTATCAGAGCTTGGGAGGCTTTAAATAGCGAGCAATAAAAGGACATTTTTTGTCCTTTGAAGGAAACTTCAAAGCATTTTGTAAGTCGCTCTGGATAAGAGCGTCTGCCAAATGCCTAACTATAAATGTAAATGCACAGGAAATGAAAACGAAAAAGAAGACGCGAGATCGGGTTAGTTTTGTGCAACGGTCCTAGCTCCCTCCCTTTAGTTTCCACTGAGAGGCCAGGAGGATTTATTGTTGTGCCGTGCTTTGCATTCTGTGCTGGTACACTCTGTTATGTGGGAGTGGAGTTCTCATTGCAAAAGCAATTAAAACCACCCACCAATCCCTTTCCAAAAAAATACATAAATAAATGGAATACAAGCTGCAATTTCTCAGAGTTGCTCTTTCCTGCCTCTTACTAACATCAATCATTTACTTTGAATGTAGAAAAAAAAAATGTAGCAAATCGTTTTGTAACCACAATCAAACAGAGGACCCCAGGTCATGGTTCTCTCAGCTCATAAACTCCCCCTGTCTCCCACCTGGCCTGGATTATTAGCTGCTCTATAACAACACGGGTTTACCTGCTTCAATAATGCAAATGAAAATGAAGATAAATCGTTTTTTTTTGTTTTTTTTTTGTAGATTTCTTTCAATATGTTTTTCAATATTTCTTACAAATCATGGGACATGATCCATATCAATTCATACTAAAGTCATGACAATCTTGCGGTGCTGTTTTCCAATAAGCAAAACGTATATCATCATTATTCAGAGAACAATATAACAATGCTGACTATTTCCTAATTTCATTTTAAAGTAAAAACTCAGTGAAAGCCATTTGCTTATAAAGCCCCTAGAACAGATGAAATTATAATAATAATCATTTTTAAAAATGGCCTCAGTGCAAATCATAAGTGAAGGCACAGTGTGCAGCTGGAGAGCTCATTAACGTGAACAAAGCACAAAAATAAGGTACTACTTTTAAGTATCCACTAAGAGCATTTAATGTAACCTTATTGTGTGTGTGTGTGTGTGTGTGTGTGTGTGTGTGTGTGTGTGTGTGTGTGTGTGTGTGTGTGTGTGCACATATGTGTGCATTGCAAAGGAAATTCAGTGAAAAGGAACAGCAGTGGATTGTCAGCGCAGCCTGTATTTCCATGATTTTGGTTTACTGCAGTTTGACATATTAAGAGCCTGTAAAATGGCCTATTGATGGTCTGGCAATGGCTGAGGCCTTTGAAGTGATCTGTCAGTTGATATTCAGTTCACTATGAGCCCACAGCAGACAGAAGGCCACCGATTCCTCCAAGTCATGTATTTTAGCCACTAGCACAAACATATCCAAGCTGGACAGTGCCAAACATTTTGACAGGAGCATCAATCTTTCATTGCTTAATTATATAATACAATATATAATAAAATCACAAAATCCTTTGTCTGCCAATAATACACAAGTATAACTACATTATTCAATATGTCAGAGAATACTATTTTATTCATATAATACATTTGTCTTTAATGATCCCTTTAACGTGGTCAGGCCTGTGAAATCAAAAGCATTGTGTTGAAATCCTACAAAATGTTAAAGGGGACATATCCAGAGTATACTCACATGAAAGAAATTACTATTAAAAGTAAAATTTTAAGTGATGAAAATGTTATCTCTTTCTCACTTACTTTCTATACTTCTTATCCTGAGGCCTAACCCAGGGGGCTTGGGGCATGAGGCAAGGTACACACCTGATGGGGTGCCAGTCCATCAGAGGGCACACAAGCACAAACACTTACACTAGGGGCAATTTAATCTACATGTCTTTGGAAAATATCTGTAAAAAGTACCTGGAGAAAACCGTATGCCAGCTTGACGCATACTGTATGTTGATGTTATGTTCTCACTCACTCACTCACTCACTCATCGTCTATACTGCTTTATCCTGTGTTCAGGGTCGAGAGGGGTCTGGAGCCTATCTATCCCAAGAGAGACTAAGGGCATGAGGCGCGGTACACCCTGGACCGGGTGCCAATCTATCAAATCTTATGTTTTCATGTAAAAAAGAACTTTTACTGGCTATCTAACGCTTGCTGTTGTACACTTCATCACAAACACCGCTTGCATATTAAAGGAACTCAGCTGGGAGTTATTGCTACATCCCTCGTACACCACTGACCTCGCTCCAAGCCATTTCAACATGTTTGGGTCATTAAAGGAGCTCCTTGGAGACCAGGGTTTCAGACGTGAAGCATGCAGGCCGACCATGGATCAGGAATACTGAGAACAATTTCTACCGTGATTTGCTAAAGTCAAATAACAAGGTTATATATTATTATATAATTATTATATAATTAAATATATGAAGTTAAACCATAAGTAATACCAAATGTAATAAATTTTCCTATTATTTATTAAAAATAGAATTTCTCCTAAATTAAATGTAACTTTTAAATCATAGTACCATTTATACTTACATTAGTGTTGGAACATGCTAAAGACAATTTCCCATGATCAATTCCATTACTGCAGCTATAAACAGTCGATCTCTTACCAGCCACTGTGTTTTGCCTTTCCTGAAATCAGTAACAAAAGAATTCACTTAGTCACGTTACAGACAAACTGAAACTTTCAAATGTCAAAAGAACTTGAGGGAAACGGCCTTGCCTTAGATACAAAGCACCGATATTGGAGACTCCTTCCAAAAGCTTGAAATAAATGTCTCCCCATAGGACGATTCACCACATAAATCACAGCATGTGTTTTTATTTATTTATTTATTTATTTATTTATTTAAATCAGGTCATATGGAGCATACACCATTACAGATCAGCTATTATTATTATTATTATAATTATTGTTACTATAACAACAATGATGTATTAGATTAAGCACACTCATATAACACTGTCAGAAATACAAGGAGTGTTCAAGTCAAACAGGGGTCTTAAAGGCCACTGCAGTCGCTCTGGTGAACATTCAGTGAGTGTACCTGATCCTTGAAAATCAACAGGAAGTTTATCAATAACTTCAATTACTTGATGCCAACTTGCGAAAGAGACGCTCCTGTCTGTGGGAACTGTACACACAGTTCCTCACAAACGCCACTTGCACATTACAGGAATTCGGCTGGGAATTACTGCCTCATCCCCATACAGTCCTGACCTTTCTCCAAGTCATTTCCACATGTTTAGGTCATTAAAGGAGTTCCTGGTAGGCCAGGGTTTCTATGATGCAAAGATGCACTTCGATCAGCCTTATTAAGAAAACTTTCTACCTTGATAGTTTCCAAGCTGTAGTAAAACACTGGGATAAGTACATTGGTGTTGCAGGGGATTATATAGAGACATTAATGCAATTTCACAATCCAATGTATTGGCTTGTCTTGAATTTATTAATCACATATCATATTAAATAAGAGAATGAATGAATAATATGTAAAATAATATGTAAAACTGTAGAATCAAGTAAAACTGAAATCAACAACAACAACAACAACAACAACAACAACAACAACAAAAATTGATGTTGGTTTTGGACATCCTTTGGATGGTATCTGCTAACCTTAACATACTGCAGCACACAATTAATATCCTTACAAGTTTTATCCTAAGCATTTAGTGAGTATGGTGAATCGGTGTGGTTGCACAACTCTGCTCTTTCAATTGTGATGCAACAGCTCCCTCTCTTGTTCCTATCGGCAAGAAATGGTTATGCAAAGCAAAATGCTTTACCTATGCTTCCAGGTAATTTGCCCTATGTTTGTTAATATGTTGGGATTTGTGCAATTCAGAAGGTATAGATTCATACCAAAAAAAATAATCTAGCTATGCATGATTACCAAAAATCCATGGTGATAGCAAGAATCAAGAAAAGATACAAATCAGCTTATTATTCATCATCTTACTGACAAAATAAAATAAAATGTGATATTTTTTCAACTGTAAGCATTTCCAATCAAGCTGCACTTTTCAGAAATTGTTTGGCAAAATAAAATCTTGTCACTAATTAGGAATCCCTCAAAAAGTTCAACCTTTATGCTCCATAGCAAACTTAAGCCTTTCTCACTGATATTCAGAGATAAAGTGGCGTAAGTGCATTTGTGAAGTTGGTGGATACTTTTGAAATAGGGAATGCAGTAGACCGAGCAAAAGGAAGATGTTGTACTGTCTAGGTTACTCTAGTAGTGTAAATCACCAATAACTGTTATCTAATCTATTATATTTATTAATGATTTTTTTCATTGATTAGCCTCTTTAACTGGTTATTTATATTAATTGGGGTTATCAAAACCAAAACTCAACTGAATCTAAAGTTAAAAATTTAGAAAAAAAAAACAGTTGCCTTTGCCATCAGGGAAGAAAAACTCCATAGATGTGAAAACCTGGTCATTCAGGTCATCAGCTGACTTAATTTTATTGCCATATAATGTTGCTGAGCCTAAACCTGACCAGCTGAAGCAACGCCAGATTGTGAAGTAACACTGCCTCCAAAGGCTTGTAACCACAATGCCACAATACCACAGTGGTTGAACAGAAGAGGGCAATGTTCCTCAACAAATGAGATTATTCCTTTACAACGAGAGCTGCAAATCTGGGACACGTTTCTTCTGGGAGTAATTTTAGGGAACAGAAAAAAAATATTAGATAACAAAGTTTGCAAGGAAATTGATCTCTCTCTCTCTCTCTCTCTCTCTCTCTCTCTCACTTTTTCCCTGCATCCATTGACTCACTCATTCACACACACACACACACACACACACACACACACACACACACACACACACACACACACACACACACACACACACACACACACACACACACACACACGCGCTAGTCTTTTTATCACTGTGATCTTCTTTCGACATAATTAAAAATGCTACTAATTGACATTAAAAGGCTTAAAGGATAGCCAAAAGGCTATCAATTCTGGAGAGATTTATTACTCACAAAGACATAAAACAGTCCCCCAACACACACAAACACTGGCATGGTGCCTGCATATCTGCCTGATATCTGAATCTGCTTGAAGGTGTGCGCCCTCGCCTTGAAGAATGTGGCTAACTTGGCGCTGCCCCTGCCAGTGAGAATACCTACTTAGTGCGTGACACCTGATGGGTTGTTCAGAAAAGACAGGCCTCTTTTTGAAATGCAGCTGTAGGGAGTTTCTCTTTCCTGTACAGACAAGCCAGGCTTACATGATGGAAAAGGTGTGCCAACTGGGTGCCTCCAAACCCAAGACAAGGCCGGCACGTGTCAGTTTAACCACAGCCGCTCTGCACCCATGAAAGACTGGGAGTGGTTAAGTTGCAAGGAAGAACAGAGCCTCTGGAACTTTAAACTGCCCTCAGATTCTCGATTATATTTGACATAATGATGTGAAACTTTTATGAGGCCTCTGGGTGGGATCATGCATTCTGACTGATTGCCTCAAGATCTCTTTTGACATAAAAGTTCAGACAGATGATGTCAGAAGTCTGAATAATTAGCAGAGGAGCCATGGTTTGGATGACACCCATCTTACTCGTAGTATGACTGTGCTTTCCAAGCATTCACAAGACAGGATGAGATGATGAAGAAGAAGTTGCAATGGAAAAATAGAGGTTCATTTATGGTGCTCATGTTGTCCTATGGATCATTTAGTACCCCCAAAACTGAACACCACAATATCTGAGACATAATGGAAAACAGTTAACTACCTGCTATTGTGCACCATAAGCCCCATGCTGCTCTAGTTGTGCTACATTAGGACTGGACCACTTTTCCTGAAGGTTGGTGCTGTCGCTAGGAAACTTTACAGATGTCTGAATTGGTCAGAACTGCAGTCTGGCACTGTTGATACCATAAAACTGCAGCCTATAACATGGCTTTAGATGTTGTAGGGTGTTCATGAACATGGGTTGTGTCCCAAATGGTTATTAAGAGTGTTTTACTGTACTGGTTTATATTAGTTTTGTACTCATTTGCTGATTTACTTGTTTTTTTTATATATATATTTTTTATTATACATATTTATACATATTTTATGAAATACAGTAATACAGTATAGTATATATAGCAAATATCTATAGTCTTTTTTTTGAATAAATTTAAGTGCTAATAAATAAAAAAAAGGTAAAAATAAATAAATAAAGAAAGAAAGAAAGAAAGAAAGAAAGAAAGCAAAATAAAGAAAACTAAAAAATATTTAACTTTCTGCATAAATGATGAGCATTTTAAATCCAAGCTAAGGGCCATTGCATGAAAAATCTGCACTGATGTGGCTGAAAAATCATCAGCAATACCTAGATGTGGCAAATATTCTTAAAAAACAAACAAACAAACAAACAAACAAAAAAAACAATCTTACATCTATCTCAATATCTCTGTGAGCAATTAAGGGTTAAGGGCCAAATAGTGGTAGCTTGGTGTTGCCGGGGATTGAATCCGTGACCTTTCGATCAGTAGGTCAACATCTTAACCAGTGAGCTATTATTGCCTTTCAGGAGAGCTTCAAAGTACATGTAACAATTCTTAGAGGTCTGCCCTTCTCTCATCCGGCCAAGGATGCCATTATAAATCAATCAGACTGACTCAGCTTAGCATCCATTCATTTCATTTAGGACCTAATCAAGTTCATCAAAATGGGGGGGGGGGAAACACGCAAAATTGCAAATATGCAATTACTTTCTTATGATACTCAGTGTATGTGTAAAAACTACAGCTATCCATGTGAATCTGAATATGGAGAAGCCACAAAACTGCAGTTCTGACAACGAGTGCCCCTGCCATACCTCAGTAAAAGGTTTCAATATGCTGGAGCGAGCAAGAACTTGTTTAAATTAAGTTTTATTTCTCCTATGTTTTTCCTTAAAATGTATAAAATCGTCAACATTAACATTAACAATATTGTCCATATTTAACTAAGTGAAACACTGTTGAGTATATTTTTTTAAAATAGAAACCTTTGTTGGCTGGATACCTCAACACGCTTCGACACACATTATTTATATTCTCACTGAGCTCAGTTTTCTTCCACTCTTGACATTACCTTGAGTCCTAAAGCCTGACTAGGGGCCGTTTTCAAGACTCTTATGATGAAATAAGAGATCTCAATTTCCTGCCATTTCGTTAGAAGGAGGCGTTCTTGGAGGAGGACCAACACGGGCACAGGTCAGGCCTGCCACTGCATGGCTTCAACATGAGCAGTTTTACAACATACTCCACGGGAGAGGAATAAACATTGCTCCAAGGCACAAAAACTAGGCTTGAATGCTTCAGCAGTTTGTTGCATAAGCGTGATACCTTTCCCCTGCTGGTTACAAAGAGATTGTTGAAATCTAGTGAATGGGGTAGTACATCTACTCTAACAAATACCGAATTAATGAGCATATAAATAATCAGTTACCGGCAATGCAATGATATACAGTACATGTTATAATGAGGACAGGAAATTAGGAAATTTGCAATAGCAATAGCAGTAGGAAGGTAGGTCTCTTCCCTCTGACATCATCTGTACTAATCCTTGCAGCTGCACAGCATATAATAATTTTTGCAACAATGCCAATATCCATATGAACGTTCCTTTCATGGGAACTGTAGCACCGTACAGCATGTGCCATTAGTGAATAAAATGCTGAGTAAATAAAGACAGATCTTATTGCTAGAGCAGCTCACAAAAGAAGCATCCACATGGGTGGGCCACAGTGCAAAACACATTTTTGTCAAGTAATCCTTCACTTATTTGAGCTGCAGTTTAGGGAACAGAAGGAGATCCACACCCTCCTTATCCATCTGCAACGCCTGACATTTACCCTGGCAAATATTTGGACGCATCTGGTAATACCAGCGCCAGGCAAAGCGTAATGCGTTGCAATCAAGACTTCAGATGAAGACACAAGCCCGTATGCGACACGGATGATTGTTTGGATACACGTTTTATGTCTTCAGCAATCAACGCCAAAAAGACAAACAGTGTTTGACAGTTCCTGTCCAGTCATCCCTTCTTGTAAAATGCTACAAATGATGGACAGATTCCTATTGTTGCTCTTCTAATATTTTAATATCAGGTTCAGTTTACTAAAACAGCTGGAACAAAAGCCGAGTTCTTAGATTATGTCAAGTCTAAAAGGATTGTGTTAAACTGCGAGCAGTCATAAAACCAACTCGAGTGTGACTGCAAATAGTAGACATCATGGGTCGAAAGTCCTAATTCACACTTTTATGATCAAATAAAAGAACAAATTCAACCTCCAGCTATCTTAACTGAAAATGGTCCTCAACCTACTGGGACACTGACTGGTTTCCAGTTAGCTTCACTGAGTGTTTTGTCAAACAGGTTGTCATAGAAATAACTGATATTGTGTCATGTTTAACATAACTTCATGTAGTCAGTCATGTTAATTTTTTTTTTTTACATTTTGACAGAAAAGAAACATCTGCAGTATATGTTTAACTTTTTCCACAATAGACATTTCAAGTCATCAAAAGCAATAAAAGATGTATAAATCACATATATACAGCATGTTTCATTTTGCTGTAGGTCTGGTTCTCTTAAGGCCCTGAAGGAAGGCTCATTGAGAATGAATAACGTCACAGCCCACATTCAATCAGTTCCCTTGCCGCCTCATAAGACAGATCCTCGTAATAAAAGCCAGGTTTGATGGTTGCAGTTAGGCTTGTGAAAACATATCCTCTATCACAAGGAGAATAAAAAGTACAAGGGTTTCTCCGTGTTGTCCCACACCCTATCTATTCCCGAAATGTCTCTGTCACTGTTTTGTGAGCCTTGGTTTTATGCTTTTCCAACATACATGTGTAAGATATTGTAAAACCCCATGACATCACCCACAAGCTCCCACATCATAGTGTGAGAGTGATTTCATATGTCACAATGGCACCAAGATCTGGTAAGTCACACAAACATGCATCAGGGTATTGTACGACGTCTGATCTCTTCTTGGGAAATCTGCCTTTCTATTAAAATTACATAATAAGCTAAAACTGGCCTTTACGGATTCACTATGACATTTTGTTAAAGAAAGCAACCAAAACACAAATGGAAAATAATACAGAAAAAGCAAAAACAATGTACTGTATCTGTGTCATATGTTGCTTTTAAAGTGTGTGTGTGTGTGTGTGTGTGTGTGTGTGTGTGTGTGTGTGTGTGTGTGTGTGTGTGTGTGTGTGTGTGTGTGTGTGTGTGTGTGTGTGTGTGTGTGTGGGCAGAGGGTGGGCTGCAAACAAATTCATAATAAACCACTGTCATCTGCTGCAAATACAGAGCTTTTCTGTATTATCCCACACTGGTCTTTAAATTGGGCTTTTGAAGATTTGTTAAGGCAATAGAGACGTGCTATAAGCACTCTGCCTTAGTATTATCGAATCAAAATAAGGCACACACAAACAACTCAATAGCCATAATCTTGTAAGGTCAGACCCAGACAGGGAAATTGCAATGTTCCCGGGCTCTGACTGATCACTTGATAAATGGCCAGCGCAGGCTGTGTCAGTAAGTGTCTAGTGCAATTGGTTTAGAGACGAGCAGCGGTTCACTATTTCACATAACTGATGATATCGAGCTTAACGCTGGCAGGTTGGTGAAGACAGAGTCATTCATCACCTCCAGACATGAAACCACCCTGCCACAACTATCAAAGCAGACACAAAGCTCACTAGACTGTATTGTCGTTCATATGCAGGAGACGTAAAATGAGTCAAGAACTTAATTAACTAAACAAAGAAAAAGAAGCAACATTTATGATAAATCTCAAAGCATACATTAAATAAATTTTAAAAAATCATTTGGCTCACTGTTAGACTGGTAAAGAGTCGTTATAATTATTACAATTTTCCCAGATGTCACAGGTTTATGGTGTGACTAAGCTGACCTTAGCTATTGCTAACCTTAGCCTTTCAGGAAACCAGTCCTGCAGCCAAGCAGAAGGAGGCCTAAAGGGCAAGACAACTGTGAAAGCAACCTTTGACCTCGGCACAGGCTGTATTGGACGCAAAAAGATCCGATTTCGGGCTCCAAGCGTCAACATGATTGGTGCATCTGTCTTTCCCAAACCTTTTGTCTTAACTAAGAATACAGCCCACCATATATATATAACTATATAACTATATAACTATATATATATATATATAAAACTTTAACTTTATATGACTTCTTGTCATCTTTGTTTGTTACTGTGCCACTCAGAAATGTGGTACGGTACATTTTAGCTTTTAAATTCTATCTCTATCACTGTTTCATTCATTGATCCCATGCACATTTTGAGACGGGTCATGACTTAAATGGTGAAAGGTGATCCTTTTTAAAAAGTACAGAACACATTAAGTTTTCTAAGTTTATAATGGCATTCCTGCTTAAAACCAGCTAATATATACGCATGTAGTTTATATAGAATCATACAGTATACAAGAATCATTATTGCTTCTCTGCTAACTGCCATTTATGTTTGACTGGTGCTTCAGTAGTTAATAATGATGTGTGTCAACTTGAAAACAATAGTTATCCCTAGCTGGGAAAGCATCCTTATTGCATTTTGAATTATAGAGTACAACGCTTTCCCACTAGAGGTCTTAACAAATGGAATGATGCCGGTTCATTTATAAGAATTATGGCTTTGAATTATTTCGAAAGTCTATTTCTGTCAGGTCTGTTGGAGTCCCCTTACTTTGCCACAAGCACTCTGTAGAACAAAGAAGCGTATTCCTGAGCATGTGTGTAACCTTCACTACAATCTGTCAAGCTAAAAGTTCTCCTATTCAAATACCCCACTGCTTGATTTATAGCTGTAGAGCTGAGATAGTTGTATCGTTTGCAACAAGGGCAAGACTCTAAGAGAGATGAGAGGTCAGAGATCATGCTGTTTCGCCGGCACTGTCACACTTCATCAGTGTTCTTCAGGGGCTCTGAGCTGTATGAATGACCACACGCCACCCTGCTGGGTCACAATGCCGACTTGCTGCAAAATGCAGGTCTTATACTGACATGAATTGACATGATTTTTTTTTTATTCCAGTGTCTTTGAGTGCAAGGTTGTGACCAGTCAAGACATATCGGTGAGGAGGTTATGAGGAGATACAGACTCCTGTCACTTCGAAATTGTTGATTATTATGTGCATGTCATCCCATCTGTCCCTATGAGCGGATCAGTCAGATATGTTGCATGAACCATAGACTATGCATAAATAAATAAAAAAAACTCCTGTTAGTTTTAATTAGAAATCTACTTAACTGTTTTATTGGCTTATTTATAATGATAATTATATTTTTCATTAACCAACACCCTTTAGCTAATACATGATGGCAATCATGTGCCACAGACCTGACGAGGCTTGTCCGGATAGGAAAGCTGGAGCTGAACAAAAAGAAAGCCTTTTGTTTCACCAGTGACTGGATGGCAAAAGACCTGGACAGCGGAAAGCAACTGTGTGAATGCCATAAGCCGACAGGAAACCAAGATCAGGAATGAGATCAGCAATCACAACACGATGCGCCGAGCCAGCAGGGGAAACTGCACTGACACAAATCCTACCAACAATGTGCTCACTCACAAACACATAGCACCAAGACATGTCTCCCCCTTACCAACAAATGACGCAGACAAAAATGGAAGCTTAAAATTGAGTCATAACAATGTAATAATGATTAGCGAATCCATAGACAAAATAGCATTTTTTAAATGTGCGGTCATTTATAAATATAAGCCAAATTCCAATCTCACAATTCATATATGTAACATTATGCAATCATATTTTCATTCATTAATCATTCATTTTCTGTAACTGCTACTGTACATCCTGGTCAGGCTCATGGTGAATCCGGAGGCAATCTCAATAACACTAGGCACGAGTTACTTTGGTGGTATAACCACATTTTGTAACATTGTGATAGAATTGTGAAGGAAAGGTTGAAGCTGTTGGTTGTGATGGATGATGATATACTTTTAAAAAAGTTTCATAAAAGTTACTGGACACTGAACATGACATGACTAATAACCTTCCGGAGACCAGTATACCCCCCACCCCACCCCCCTACCCCACCACCACCACCACCACCACCTTTTAAGAGTAAAGATTTATATCATTTCAGAAGGCATCTGGGTAAGGTGAACATGTCAGTCAGCAGTTAGCACTGACAAACTGACAAGTCAAAATTCAATGCACATTATATGGGAAATTACCCATGCCTTTGACTGCCCAACCCCCAGTTTTTCTCAAGTGATTTAATAGGTAGCTGAAGCTGCTCTGGGAATAGGAAAGAGGACAATGAGGATCTGAGGCTGATAATGATGGGATGAAAGAAGAGTGGCAGATGAATGTCAGGTATTGTAGGGGCCTATAAAGGGAAGGGCCTTGGACCGTGAGGAAAAGGTCAGTCATTAGCCATGTGGAACCTTGATCTATAGAGCAGGCTGCAGGGGTTGGGAGGGGACATTATGAACAGGTCAGTACCCTTCCCCACTCCAAAATCAGTCCTACACTCATCGAAGAATCCAAAGAAAAAGACAAACAATGCGAGTGGAGGTACTTGTGTTGTGAAGGAGAGGAGAAGGGGTCAGGAAAATGGATGTTTCGGAGGTGTAGAGGGACAAGAACCTATGGACAGAAGCAAAGATAAAGTGAATGTTGAGGAAGGTCAGAGGTCAGACAGTGAGAGAGAAGACAGAGTGAGTGAAGAGAGAGAGAGAGAGAGAGAGAGAGAGATCAATATTGCAATATAATTAATTTTGCCAATCAATAGCTACCTCCATTTATTTAAAAAAATCTAAAGCCTAATGAAATTGTTGCCATCTTAAGGGAAGCAAAGATTGGCAGGGGCTGTTCTGGGTAATTATGATGACAAAAGAGTGATGTGCAAACTGAAGTAGAAAACAGAAATCATAGAAAAAATGTAAACAAGAAAAAAATCTAAAAGCTTAGGTAAATTGAACATTAAAGCTTTTTAAGCATTATGTATTATATTATTGATGTACTACTGTATACTGTATTGAATAATGATGGTGTGCCATCGTATATGCTAAGCTAAATGCATCTTGCCTGCACAACTGAATGCATGAGTCCCAATTTGAATTGCAAATTAACTGCTATTTGGCATATGGCAAATTCCACTTAAATGTATGGCATGGCTTGGTTTCATGTATAGGCTATTACATATTTACAGGCTATTGTTTCTAATGCAAATTCTTAATTCTTATTCTTAATTGAAAAATAATCAAATAATAATCAGTTGTGTCTGATGATATTCCTATTAAATAATAATAATAATAATAATAATAATAATAATAATAATAATAATAATGCATTTTATTTGTAAAGCACTTTTAATTTGCGGATACATTACAGGTCATTTAAAATATTGTATATTTTAATATCTGCTTAAGTGTGCTTAGTGAAAGGATCCAGTCATTTAAATGAAATTTGTCATAGCTATATACAGTACTGTGCATTTACTGCGGCAGACTGCAAAGTGCCTAAAGATGCCATTTAAAAACTGGTTGTTTTTGTTACAACCTCAGCAGCAACCTCATTTCCCCTCCCGTCTATTCCAACCACTCAGGATTCAACATCACCAGTACACTAATCACCAGTCTGAACCTCCAGTCATTATCAGCTTCTGTTTCTCACTGTTTCCCATGCCTTAAATTAGATGTTTTTATGAGTCATAGGTCACTGTGTGGATTAAAAAATGAAATCATTCCTCTGAAACTTAAAATAAAAGCCAAAAAACCCGAGATCTGATAAAACTACATTAAAATACTAGAAGTTCTGGCTCAATAACTTTCACAGTACTGTAGCCACTGACAGATCCCAAAAACATGTGACAAAGGATAACCATAATATAAAACCAACAACACCGGCAACCTAAGGAAATCACTTATCTATCACACCCCTGCCAAAATTTCAGTCATATTTTATCAACTTTCTAAATTCAGCACTGTAGCCATTTCTGATCTGCTGGACAGGTTTTTAATGGTAAAGAAACTACTCCTCATGTGCATTTGTGATTCTTTCAATAGTGAGAGCGTGCACTTTTTTTTTTTTTTTATCGAGTAAGCTCGGATTCAAGTAAGTAAGTAATGCCTCAGATTTCCAAGCTTCCTGAATCATGTCCGAACCAGCCTTTGGTACTGGAGCTTTTGAAGTGGATAGGCATATCATTAAGCATACCATAGTTCAAAATGTCCTGTTTGAACCTGTGCACTGAGTACATAATGTACACGGATGGTTTTTGAGGAACCGGGTTTCAATTTCACTTCCACTATAATCCTAACTGTTGTTGATAGATACCGTTTCCCTTTATAGTATGCTTAGCATCATAGACTAATGGGCTACTTCATCAGCAGAGATGTGTGAATCCCAAAACAAGCAAAGACTACAACTATGCTCATCCCTGATGGCTGTGCTGAATCAGCTAGTAAGCCTTGACTGTTGGCAAACCACTACATCCAATATAAGCCCCTACCACGGTGCCAGCACCACAGGGTGCGTGAGGCCAGTGACACCCACCCCCCTACTGTGATCTACAAGCCGAGCATCACACTGCCACATTGTCCTGCAGTGTCACTGGATGACAACACTGGCTGATTTATAACACAAACCAATAAATGAATTCTTTGTGTGTACACAAAAGGCTGTAAATGTTTGACCCCAAATTAATTAGTTTGTTCACTGTCCCTGGCAAAGAGGCACTGCTAATGATTAAACAACATGTCCTACTTTGGTCAACTTAAGGACAGGGTTTCAGTCTGGGTGCAAAAATCTGGTCCTTGGGTTTCTTTGGAAATGCGCATCATTGCATTCCAACCTCAGTTCATTACAAAATATTATTCCTAACATTCTGACTGTGCATGTATATACATTTCTCCTGTTGGCAACTTTACAGGTATATCCTGGCTAACTTTTCTGGTATGCCTTGAGCAATGCATGTTTAAACACTCATTAAGCAATTCTTTACTCCAATCTATTTCAGAACTTTACTCATATTTCATGAAACGTTCCAATTGTATTGCTACACTGAATCATCTTGCTCCATAAGGCAATGTTTGTGGTAATTCTTCTTCTTATTACTCAACTGATGAAGTCTTAAATCCTCATCTGACTCTCACTGCCGTTCTCTAGCTGTGTACTACTCGACGCTTGTGCTAATGAACTGCAGGCCCACTGGGAGACAGCAGGCGGCAGTGTACGTGTAGTGAGCCCGACAGTCAGTATCACACGACTGCCGCTCATGCAGAAACCCAATACTACACATTCACACATGCAGCAAGCAGTTTCCACAGATGGGACGCTCAGTGAAGACATCAAAATATATATTCCTTTCTAATGAGTTTAAAAATAACGATATTTTGTCACTAAGTTGATCTCTGAGATGTCGTGGGATACAACATCCGTTATTAGTTATCACTGTCTCAGAATTTGTGACACTATGATGCTGAAAGTCATTTTCAACAGACGGGATTTTATTTAGAATTGAAGAATAAATAAAAACAGAGCTATCCGCCACCACCCCCAAAGTTACTGTCTGTACTCCTAACCAAAGCCAGTTCCTACTACTAGGTTCCATGTTGGCCATATTCCTACCATTTGGATCCTGCTGCTTCCTCTCTGGTACTTGGCTGGTACTTTGAGGGAGGTTCATATCCTATTCTTATCTTTTCAGAAATACCTGTCACACCCATGCCTCAATTGCACACACTTTGGCAACCCACCAATCACCAAACCCAGACCACCTCTCATCTTCCAGACAAGCTGCACAACCAAAGTCCAGACCGCTCTCGGCTCAGCCCAAGTCATTTGCAGGACATACGATACAGAGACTGTCACCCTAAACATCAATCCTCCGCCCTCCTTTATGGGAACCTTGCTTTATTTACCCCGTTATTTATTTATCGATGTTTCCGGCCTTTCTTGGCTGCATTGCTATGCAACGAAAGTGGGTACATGATATTCCTGTTCTTCAGTCAGGCCAATTAGACATGTCTTGATCCCCCCCAGGGTCATTACTTTACTCCTGCCATATGTTGTTTGTAATGCTGAAAGAAGTCTATGAAAAAAGAATGGCAAATCATTCACCCACGTTAATTTACAGAATCATTTTGTTCACATTTTGAGCATAGTCCTAAGAGGAATCTCACTGATGCTGACTGTTGAAAGGATGTAAAAACACACAGCTATATTAAAAAAATAATACGCATCAACTATTTCTCACTGAGAATGAAACGGGATTTCAATAGAAACTACTTTAAAGAAATTCTCCCAACAATGGATAGTGTCTTTTTGTAATACCTGGTGTTAGTACTGTCATTTCATGTAACCTGCTTCATTGAGCCAATGTGTGCGGAGAGCATGATGTCCTCTACCCTTATTTGTCTGGAAGAAACCTGGAACAAGCCGAACAGGCCTCTAGTTTCTGATACCTGAGCCTCAGGCGGTAACTAAGAGGTATAATTAAGTTGTATAACCTTAACAATGATGTATAATTAACACAGTGCTCACTCAAGCACTGCACAGCCCATAAGGGTTAATCAAGGTTTGAAACACCCAGGTACAAACAGTTGTGACACATATGGTTTAAAATACATTTAAAAAATAGTAGATTGTTATAATACTAAAAGTCAGACAATTCTTTAGCAGTTCAATCAGGTCATACAAGACTCAATTTTTAAAGCATCACAGTAAACATTTTATCTTACATTTAGCTTGTTGATGAGCACACAGGAGACAGAACAAAACATTCTCCCTTACTTTAGTTCGTCATGGCTAATCTCTTACGGTGGTTATCTGTCAGGTTGGGGAGAATACACTGTGCACCGCTCTTCAGTACCATGGCTCTTCATGCCTGTCACAGCTCTATGTGAAGGTGGCAGCCTCAAGAGTCCACTATGTCAAATAGGTGAGAGAAGAACTCTGTCAAGAGAATAAGGGTTTAGTGGATCAAGAGAGGTGCCTGGTCACACGTCAAAATTAGCATCAGAAGGTGTGTGATATGAGCTGCACTTTGATTGTGTAGCAATGACGGTGTCGTTTCAAAAATGGTATTGCTCATGCTTGTGTTTATACCTGCTCAGAAAGAACGAGTTGATGAGTTAGTTCAAGAAATAGACAAGGGTTTACGAGCAAAGCATGGCGTTTCTTAGCTCTAATACGGTAGTCTTCCAAAACTGTCATTCAATTGCCTCACTATAAAAGTGCCACTGTCAAGTGCCGTAGGCTACAAGCACAGCACCAACGCACCAACATACACCTCTTTATCAAGTGTGAGCTGAAGAGCTGGCGTCTGTCTCTCATAGAGACATGGCACAATTGTCCTTTCTTCCTATACAGGCAGTGTTTCACTGCTTGGCGGCTCGTCTGAACACACACACACACACACACACACACACACACACACACACACACACACACACACACACACACACACACACACACACACACACACACACACACACACACACACACACACATACACACACACTGTCTGCAACATCTGAATGCTCACTCCTAAATCTGGCCTACTCCTGCCTCACTGGAGTTGTAAGGTAGTAAAATGACGAGAGCAGCTGTGATACAGATAGAGTGGATTGGAGGGTGGTGGGGGCGGGTGGGGTCTTCAGAAGGACAGCTGTAGTAACAGAACAGACAGAGATCACTAACTGCCCCTGACAGACAACAACCGGCCAGTACCGGGAGCGCCGTACATTTTGACAACTGGTACTGTCATAGCCGAGCCATACTGATCTGAAAGGCGATGGGAATAAAATGCTTTTGGGCAAAATGAACAAGAGGTGTCTACCTTCATCAAATTTTAAATGCATTCATATTCAGCAAATACTTTATCCCGCTGGACTTCACACCAAAGTGGACATCAGTCCATCAAAGTGCACACACTTGGACCCATTCACAAAATACACGGTAGCAAAAGTTGCATGTTAATAGATAGTGAGAATAAATCATAGAACCCAAAGAAAACCACATGAACACTGTGCACAGACAGGAACCCAAGCTTAGAATCAAGTATAGAACCCCAACAACTCGTATCACCTCAAGAAAATTTATAATGCATGTGTTTTGGTTTGTAAAGGGCACTCGAGTTCTATACTTACACCTCCTTGTTTGTACTCTGGGGATCCATTAAAGGTGTCTTGTATATCCTGTGTCATTTTAATGATCAGATGGGATTCTAATCAGTGCCCACTAAAAAACCTTAACTATTCAAATGACCCTTGAGAAACTCTTTTCTTTGAGCGTGTATTGCATATGATTTATAACCACAAGGTTGTAAGCCAAGTAGGACAAGGTGAAAAGTAGCATTAAATTGCACTTCCTGCAAGATCCATTGCAATTTATAAAAATAAAAAAAAAAGAAAGAAAGAAAAAGGAGGTGGGACATGGGGACTTCCCTGACAACCAGCCTAATATCACCTTATCCACTGGGGAGATAACCTTCAATGCTCTAATTTCCTGTAATTCTTGTCAGCCGGAGGGGGAGTCCATGTAACCACCTAATCCTGCACTGTCTTTCATGTCTGAGACACCAATTACTAGCACTGATTTGAAGCCACACATGCACAGAGAGTCACAGACTGCATTGCTGATGGGCGAGGCTTTGGACAAGCGTGGGAAAGCGGACTTGAAAGGCGATGTTGGGTAGGTCATGATTATGGTCTTGGACACAGCGTAAGTGAATCAGGGGTGAGGGGAGAGGGAGAGAGGATGAGAGAAAGAGAAACAGGAAAACAGGCTTCTTGCAGAGATCTTGTTCGCTCCTCATACGGGTTGCTTTGTGGACTGAGCTGCTGACCGTTACTGGCAATTAGCCACTGATAACAGGCCAGGAAAGGCCATCAGACTGTGAGGCAGGCCACAAACTTCTGTTAGATTTGGACAGCATTATGTAAAACAATAAACCAATGTGCAATAAAAAAAAAAGACTTGTTTGCCTAAAAACTTTAATTTGTTAAGCTTATTAGATGTCTTAAAAGAAAACAGCTTAATCCACATTGAGAGTTCCGAGCTCTTAGCTGGTGAGTCAAAATGTTCAAGCTGTATCATTGACTTCAAAAATCCGCATTTAATTGTGTGTTTGCGCCAACACATTATTTGCTTAAATGTATTATAGAGACGCACACAGTAATATTTAAGTGCTGAAGCCGGTACACACCCACTGTAATGTTGTGTTGGTGTGAGCGATCATTACATCCCCCACCTGTGCCACTACCTCATGCTAATAGCAACCCTCCGTAGGGGCTTGTCAACATTCTACCAAGCTGACAATAACCCAGCCATTGTCGATGCAGAGCCAAAACAGGTGAGGAAAGCATCCAGAACCTTGCCTTAATTATCTCATAACCTCTACTGTGGCAATGTGCAGAGGATCAACAGTATGTCAGTGTGCCAGTGAAATCACTTGCGGCATACCACTATCAAATCTAGCCAAATAACAACGCAGCGACTGAGACCAGAAGCATTCTAGCACTATGTAGCATATATTCTGAACTGCATGTGAGAATCTGAGTGCAAATTTGAGAGAAAATGTTTTGTAAAGATTTAAAAAAAAAAAACACAGTACTCAGGTTTAAATGAATTAGTGGAAAGCTCTGATGAAATCCTCATTCCGATATATTATTCAAATGCCATTTAAAGCCATAGATACAGATAGAGTGGAAAATTAGTTGGATAAAACTACACAAGACGATACATTCTCTAACGTCTTATCATCCGATCACCTGTTTTAAGATATAACAGTTGTAATGTTATTTTTAAATGTTATTTAACACATTTAACAACTGACTCGTAAACAGCCATTCTAAATGTGTTTCAAGCTAACAGATTTTCTGGGCTTTTATTGTAGGAACTTGGTGAAATTTTTGTTCATGATAAAAAAATCTAATAAAATAAAAATCATAAACCAGATCAATATTTTCCTTTAAAAGACTTAGAAGTTGGCTATAAATGTTAAGGATTAAGAACAATATTGATTATGTATGTTCACTTTCCATAATGATAACAAATCCATACAGTTGGGAAACATGCAGGCTAAATCACCCCATAAAGTCACACGATGCCTTCTCAGCGTTTAATCCGTCATAGTGACACATGCGAACCTGTATGCAGTACACACTCATCAAACAGGATTAATCATTCTTATGGCTAAGACAGCAGTCATTTATTCTGACTGCTCATACCTTCTTACTACATCCACATTTGGCGGTGTGTGTGTGTGTGTGTGTGTGTGTGTGTGTGTGTGAGTGGTGGGTGGGGGTGTGTTTGTGTGAGCCAACGACTAAGTCCCAGAGAGTACTCCTGTTGTCGTGGAAATGACGAGTGACGCTGACGGGCGGTTTCAGCATTGCGTGAAGGGATCAGACAGCTGCCCTGGGAGCCACTCTCTCACACAGCTACTCTGTCACTGGGGTTTTGCTCCAATCAGGCGCACTAATACTTGGCTGCTGGATACAATCAGGCGTACATATTTTTTATTATTCCCAGTCATTAATCTAAGTTTATGGGTGACGTTTCAAGATACAGAATTATCCATGGCAGACTAGGCGTTGAACCTGTGGGCAACTTTCTCATCAAAAACTTTCAGCTTAAGCTGAATAAATTGACGGTTATTTCATTTCTGAACTTCATCCAATGGGTTAAATCGGCCATAATGTGAGTGTTGTCCAGACAAAATGCAGACATCGTGCACACGATTGAGTATGCACCCCGTGAAATTTGAGTTACTCAGTTTCCTGGCAATCCAACTCGACTGGCCCTACAGTGGGTAATCCACCACCCATCCAGACTCCTCCAGCCCCACCCCCACCCCCACCTGCAGACCCCCACCCCACACCCTCCCCCTTCAGTCATATGATCAAGTGTTGAAGGGGTGCTGTAAACATCCAGTCGGGAACTGTGGCTATTTTTAGAGTGTCAACATGGAACACATTCAAGAACATACTCCAAAAGAGATCACTGGCCTTTATGGTTCCAAAGAAGTCATCCAATCGCAGATGTAAAAGTTATTGTTTTGACCTTTAAAGGGGGGGAAAAAAAAGTACAAATAAGGTTCATCAAGATTTCCAGGACAGATGCAAGGATATCTATGTTGCAGTAGAGTCTCTACGTTCCTGATTCATGGCAAAGATACAAGAAAAAAGCTATATGGCTATCAAGCTACACATCTGTCAATGTTCAGAGCAATTATCTGTGTGCAAGGCAGAGGAACAGACTGTAACACAGCCAGAAACTGTAGGCAATGAAAAGACGACCAGAGCGGCTTTCTATGGCGCCGTTCAGTGGATCATCACAGCATGTAGCCTGTTGATACCCACAAACTTCTACAAATGGCTTCTCTACGATTGGCCGCAGCAAGTCTGCTGTGAAAGAGTACTGCAGAGAATTACGAAAAAATGATACGGTTTTGTTTAACATCATTGGGTTTTGATGGCTATTTGCAGGTTAAGTTGAGAAGGTTGTAACTTGTGCTTGCAGTTATACCAATACCATTTCAAAATACACTGTTCAGCCAAAACATTAAAATATTAACATGAAAACCACCTATTTTTTAGGGTCTAAAGGTGTGCTGTGGTGCTTGGTACCAGGACATTAGCAGAAGCAAATTTAAGTTCTGCAAGGTACAAGATGAGGCCTCCATGTATCAGACTCCTTTATCCAGAAAATCCCTTCAATGCTTGATTTGATTGAAATCTGTCAGATCAATAACAGCAAGCTGTGATGCATTAAGTGCTCTGATACCTTTCTATCATAACCAACATCAAAATTTTTCAGCAATTTGTGCTACATTGGCTTTTCTGTGGGATCGGAGCCGGCAGGCTGCATCAGGCATTGATCATGCTTGGGTGGCCATGATCCGGTCACCAATTTACTGATATATAATTGATGATCAATGTTATTCAATTCACCTGATCGGGATAATGTTATGGCTGATCAGTGTATCTTCTGTATTAGTACAAAGTCCAATCTATAAGTACAAATAAAGATACCTATCATGAATCAGCTGACATTTTCCCCTGCATGAAATAGTAAAGTAAGAGTAAAATTCGTTCAGCTTCATGTGAAGGAATTGTCTTCCAATACGTTTAATACCTTCTGGGATTGTAATGCTTTTTTGTTTGACCTTTTTATCATACTATTGTAGTAACTTTTAGGATGCAACATTCCCCTAACAGTCCAAATAACCCTTAAGGAACCTTTCTTCCTAGTGTATAATTGTTCAGAATGCCAGCCTGATGAGTCTTGCACGCATCCATCTTAGATCATGCCTTAAAACCCTGTTTGCTGGGAAGAATTTTCAGCCCTTTGATGCTTATCCACGCTTGGCTATTTATACACCAACACTGTTGTCCCTTTCGACTGAAAGATTGTTTTTACTCAATGTCCAAATGCACATAAACACCACTTGGCTATGAACAGACGACATCTTATCAACAGGAACCCAGAGTTCCTACTATGGAAATGACATTGTTCCCTTGCTACAATACACATTATGGAACTTTCTGTAATCAGTTATGAGAACTCAGAGGCTGGGAGAGACATTTTCTCCATTCAGACAGAAGGGTGGTTTATAATCATAAACTTTGAGAGTACTTTAACTAAACCAAACAAATACAAAATGAACAATGGCTCATATCTGGAAAAGAGTTGAGCAGGAAACCCGTACATTATTAAATCCTAAATAAATATTCACACTAAGCTTTTAATTTATAATCTTTTGTCTAAGGCTTTACAGTGATTATCAATGCTGCCTGAGTCATGTTACAGCATTGGCAAGGCAGTGAACGATAAAAATTGATAAACGTAATAAGCTTATTATAACGAATAGAGAGAGAGAGAGAGAGAAGAGAGAGAGAGAGAGAGAAAGATATTTAGCAGTATCCTTAAGTCACAAGTTTATGGATAAGGCAAGTTATTGCTGGAAAAAAAGCTGAATTATCCTAATTAAATGTGCATTCTATTCAAAAGCAACAATCCTATAATGGCCTCCGCTTTGGAACATTTACAGCGGCAGGGTGTGTAAATAACATGATGAACCGTGTGAGGCTCACCATGTCCTCACTTCCCAATTATTTACCTCACAGCAACAATCTGGCAGGCTTGTTAGAGAATGAATGTTGTAATGGGTGCCTTTTATGATTTACTTCCTTACATCTCACCCTATAATTTCCAGAATCAGGAAAGATGCTAATACATATTCTCTTTATTTAAATGGAATTTCCTTTCGGAGCCATGTCCTGATTGACCTGACTCCTGAATTTTGAAACGTTTGCAGAGAGTGTTTTTTTTTTTTCTTTTGTATTTCAGAGAAAATACGTGGTTTTGCAAAAGGGAAGAGAATTTCATGAAATGAAATAAATAAGGACTCGAAGGATTTGTGTTTAAGCAAGAGAGGCAAGCAAAACATTCTGGCAAACACTGCATTATGAAGTAATGCAGTGAACATGAAGATTTTTTGAGAGATTTTGGAAGATACAAGCTACAATAGGTGTGAAGATCTTGGTTGAAATCTTGGAGGGAATTCTGATTTATCAGTTATACACTGCCACGGCAAAAAAGTTACCGCTTCAGAAGGGTCAAATGATTGGTCTGCATCAATTACCAAAAACAATTAAGAAGATTTGAAATGGCTGAAAATGAATTACCAGCTGTCCAATACATTATTAAAACTTTGCCGAACCTTTAGAAATGTGGTCAGAAAAAAAAATCAGGAACGGAGATCAATTAGCTGCATGGTAAACTAACTGACAGTAGAACACAGCTATGTTTAATAGTAATAATAAGAGTGTTTTCACAAGTACAATGTGATGTGTGATGAGATCTCACAGGATTCTACAGAAATACAGGAAAAAACAATAACATTTGCTATGGATCATTAGATTGAACATAAGGAATAAGGAAGCATTTTTAGACATGAAATGAAATGTTATTTATTTCATATAAATATCAATTTGATTTATATATACATTAGGATAGTTTTTTTCCCTGATGAGCAAGCCAAGGGCGACGGGGGCAAGGAAAAACTCCCTGAGATGGCAATAGGAAGAAATATTGAGAGGAACCAGACTTAACAGGGAACCCATCCTCATTTGGCTGATATCAGATAGCAGAGATTGATCTGCAGTCATACTGTGCGTTAGGAAACTGGAAGTTCAGTATAACAGGAAAGATGTTTAAGTTGACATTGATTCCAGTTTCATTATTGGAGGCATGGAACAGGTACAAAACGGTTTGTAGGAATTTCAGTCCTGAAACCACCACACTCTCAGTTGATGGAGTGTGCAACCTTTTTATGGCCTGGCAGTGTATAAATCAGCTATATATCAATAAATTGATAAAAAGCAAAGCATGATGTCTAAAATAACAATTGTTAGTGTTTGCAAATTGCTGATTTTAAATCATTTTAAATTCACTTTGCATAACAAAGTGTGATGCAGCCCAACCTTAAAGCCTATTAGTGCCTTACTCTTAATTGTGCAGACATTTAAAAGCTTTGATTGACCACCATGAGCAGAATTCTAGTACACTGCATAATATAATACACATAAACATGCTAAAACTCCATAAAATATATATTTGTTTGTGTGTGTGCAGCACTCACAATGTAATCTATTAACCTAAACACACAAAATCCCAAAATTGGAGTTGCAAACACAATGAGTCCTTTACAAAAGATTTGGCATGATTTATACACAAACATACACATGAAGTGTAACGACTGTTTTGGAGTTTGTGAGTCGTTCTTTAAACTCTAATGGATGTGAATCCAAGAAAGTAGCTGAAGAATTTACTCAGTTCTAGTTTAGATATCCCTTTATTCCTTCATGCGTTATACATAAAACAGATTACCCTTCAGAGGGGCTGAGGACTGGTCATGTCCACACTGTGCTAAGCTCCTCCTTCAACTCATTCGGTATCAATAAGTAAAACATTACTGGTTTGTAAATGCATTAAATTGTTGCATCAGTGCTGCAGTTTGTGAGGGGAGATCAGAGACCAATGAAAACTGTGTGATCATGTCACGTAGTGTAGAAAGAAGTTCAGGAATGCAGGTGCAAGAACAGAAGGAGAAGGTGAAAGCGATATTAAAGATTCTGTAAAATAAGAAGAGCTAAATTAGAGAGGACAGCTTCCATTGCCCCTGCAGGAGGTTTATCTTTAGCATCAATCAATGGCACATGCCTCCTGGTGGGCTGTGAATCTACTACCTTCGTCCATCTGATAGTACAGTGTGCCATGGAAACAAATCTGTGCGCCAGCATTTTGCTGTTATTTCAAGGATTCCACTAAGTGTTAGTATCATTTAACAATTTTTAGAAATTATTTAACTTTAAGTTTTATTAAAGATATTTATTTTGAACCATTTTAATTACTTTAGTGTCACTAACATAAAACACATTTCCCCCCAGTGAGCAGGCCCACTAGCTCATTGGCTAAATGTGGGCCTATTTATTTATACTGCCAAGTTACCTGTACTGTAAATAAGGGCGTTGTTAGGCTTTCCCCAAATACTTGAATCTGCACCGGAGCAATTCTGGGCTTGTTGTTTTGGGGAATTCACAATAACAGCCTTGCTTTTACATCCAATAATTGTTTATGAATATGAATTATATGTCTAATTCCATATGTCACTTTTCTGTACAAAGATTTACAAAAGTACTATGTTCATCCATTTAATATGGATGAACATATATATATAATTTATAATAATATATATATATAATTTTGCTGAGGTGCCAACATGTCAACAGTGAATAATTTTTTATTTCATTAGTGTTTTAGCTTGAAGTGTACCGTATCCAGGTAAAGTTATTGACTATATAATGAGATTCTAGTACGTTCTAGTGCCTTTATTAGGCTGTGTTTCGCCTGCCATGTGGGAGGTCCAGGTTCGATTCCCAGCCACTTAGAGCCGGTCCCAAGCCCAGATTTAATGGGAGGGTTGTGTCGGTAAGGGCATCCGGCATAAAACCTGTGCCAAGCTTGTACAGTATGTGTGGACCGGATGGTCAGCTGTGGCGACCCCTTGCCTGGAGCAGCCGAGAGACTAACAGCAACAACATTACCATCTACAGAAATCTCACAGCCACCGTTAGGCTAGAGAGAGAGAGACCTAAGTGGAAGCACATGGATTATTAAGCATACTTTTATCCTGTAGGGGTTTAAGTGGATGTAGATTGTGCTTAAAGTCCAAGCAGGGACCAGCATGAATAAAAGCCTTTCCAAAGGTAACACAGATTTGAACAG
>JAAGKR010000763.1:0-132914 GCA_011419295.1 Clarias macrocephalus | reverse complement strand
AATTTTTAGAAATTATTTAACTTTAAGTTTTATTAAAGATATTTATTTTGAACCATTTTAATTACTTTAGTGTCACTAACATAAAACACATTTCCCCCCAGTGAGCAGGCCCACTAGCTCATTGGCTAAATGTGGGCCTATTTATTTATACTGCCAAGTTACCTGTACTGTAAATAAGGGCGTTGTTAGGCTTTCCCCAAATACTTGAATCTGCACCGGAGCAATTCTGGGCTTGTTGTTTTGGGGAATTCACAATAACAGCCTTGCTTTTACATCCAATAATTGTTTATGAATATGAATTATATGTCTAATTCCATATGTCACTTTTCTGTACAAAGATTTACAAAAGTACTATGTTCATCCATTTAATATGGATGAACATATATATATATATATATATATTTATTAGGCTGTGTTTCGCCTGCCATGTGGGAGGTCCAGGTTCGATTCCCAGCCACTTAGAGCCGGTCCCAAGCCCAGATTTAATGGGAGGGTTGTGTCGGTAAGGGCATCCGGCATAAAACCTGTGCCAAGCTTGTACAGTATGTGTGGACCGGATGGTCAGCTGTGGCGACCCCTTGCCTGGAGCAGCCGAGAGACTAACAGCAACAACATTACCATCTACAGAAATCTCACAGCCACCGTTAGGCTAGAGAGAGAGAGACCTAAGTGGAAGCACATGGATTATTAAGCATACTTTTATCCTGTAGGGGTTTAAGTGGATGTAGATTGTGCTTAAAGTCCAAGCAGGGACCAGCATGAATAAAAGCCTTTCCAAAGGTAACACAGATTTGAACAGACTTTGGGGTATTAAGCTGGACACTCCACTGTCAGTAAACCTGCGAGTTAGTGGGCTGTCCCAAATATTCCAGTTGACCAACCCTTAAGATTTGTGCCTTTACCTAAGAGAAGCACTATTTATGAAGACATGGCAAAAAATAAACAGATTTCCACCACAGCATTAAAGACTGAGGTTGTGTCTGAATCTCAAACCCTAATTGGAGGCAGTTCTGTAAATAAGCGTATAAAAGTACATAAATCTCTGCCACCTGCTGTAGTCTTTGTTATTCTAGGTACCAACAAACAGCTAGCACCACATGATCAAAGCAGGGGTGACAGATCATAAAGACCAAAAGTTTGGTCAGGTTCTGTAGCACAAAGCAGTTTAGTTATAGGTCATTAATAGCACTTTGCAAGGTTTTACTGGGATCCAATGCAGTAGGCATAAGATATGCATGATCAGGCTGCTGCATTTAGGAAAAATTGGAGCTTGTTTATTCACCTAATGAAACATTCAGATGGCAATGCATTACCATAGTACAACCTCGTGGTAACAAAAGCAAGAAACAGTTTTTCAACATTGTGTAGTAAATTATGTTCTATGTTATATTGTTGAAGTGATTATACAGTTTTTTTTCTCTCATGCTAGTAATGTTTTTGAGATTATAATAACGCTGTTCTAGTAATATTAGTATCTACATGACTTTGAATGAGATATGGAGTCAATAATCATCCCATCTTATATCCCAAGTTAATTTCTAGGTGCATCTGGTCCTATAGAACTAGAAGCACTTCTGTTTCCCCACAATTAGGTTAGTGGAAGTTACTCAACATCCAATGTTCTTTATAAATTCGACAAATCCCTTCCAAATCACAATGACTTCATACCTTCATATTTTAAGTAAGCGAGAAATTCAAAAATGTAACTAATAGAAAAGCAGCACGGCCTGATGCTGTCTCTCCTGGCACCTGAAAAAACTGCATAGACTAGCTATCTCTTGTTTTTCATGGAAATCTTAAAATTCTTACTCCAATCCATATACAGAATCTTATAACCAGCTACTGGCTTGTAACAAGTCAAATGCCTTTATATAAATTATACTAGCTATTGAAAAGATGATCTGGTATTTGTCATCTGACTTTGCTGAGACTTATAGCTTATGTGCTATGTTATCAGTATAGCAGTGGAAGCTAATGACATTTTTATGAATAAATGTATCCAGAGGTAGTATATAGAAAAAGCACAGTCTTGAAACAAAGCTTTAGCATTCATAGAGAGGTCTGCATTTACATCAACAAACTCTTAGTAATCAGTCAAATAAGACCTGAGACAAGAAAGTAACATTCAATTAACAACAAGATTATTCAATTAACTCAACAAAAAACTACAACAGCAACTCTAGCTTTCTTACGGCACTAAGGTTATTGAGGAATTGGACATGACTAAATTAGGGAGAAAATCTGGGAAAAATCCAAAAAAAAAAAAAAAAAACAATTGCTCCACATGGCATACTTTGAAATCTTTCTACCTTGATGGTATCCAAGCACTAGTGAAATGCTGGGATAAGTGCATCATTGTATCAGGGGATTATTCTGCACAATCAAAAGTCCCTGTTTGACTTGAACGCCCATCATGAATTGATTTACTCCTCACTTGTTAATTCTGTATAAACTGCACTCGAGATCTGGTGGGAGGTTTAAACCTCAAGGCCAAGATCTAACTTTAAAGTTGAATTGAAGTTCAAGTTTGAATTCCCTATGGATTTTAATGCAATCATGAGTGTTATGAAAGAGGAACACGTCGCCTCAGATCAACAATTCCCTAATATAATGAAATATAATAATTAAGGTCAAACATGAACTAGGAGACGAGACTGACCGGAGGCCACCTTATTCATCACCGTCTCAGGACTGTAATAATCCCTAAATAACTTGCTGAGATGTTTAATTAAAGGATGTAATGACTTTTCCATGATTTACAGATAAATGGGAGGCTTGATTAAGTTGTTGCTTAACGGAACATTATCTCAATTATCGACACTGTGTAAACAAAGGTAGAATTATACACTGACTGGCGAAAAAAAAAGTAGCCATTTTAGAATGGTAAAATTATTGGGCTGCATCAAACAAAGAAAACAACTAAGGAGATTTGAAATTACTGGACATAGTTTAGAACTCCACAACAAATTATCAAAAACTGGAAGTATAGGGCTGAACCGTCAATTCTGTTGAAGAAATGTGCTCAGAAAAAAAAAATCACAAATTGAAACTAAAGTTTCATGTTAAAAAAATCAACACTAAAAAAATATAGCTATGTTTAAAAGTAGAGCATTTCCATACACATAAAATGTAAGGGGGACTCAAAGAACTTAACAGTCTCAAAAAGACTAAACATGTACATGTTCCACAAGAAAACCACTTGTTAGTGAGACTAATCAGAAAAAAAGGCTTCAATTTTCTAGGCAGCATAAAGATTGGACTTTGGAGCAATTGAAAAAGTCACACTGTCTGATGAGTTGAGATCGACCCTATTCCACAGTGACTCACGGTAAGAAGGGAGGCGCATAAAGCAATGCACTCATCATGAGTAGTGGCCACTGTATAATGACTTGGGGATGCTTCAGTCGCTCAGGTCTAGGTTTAGCAACGTTATAAAATCAAGTCAGGTGATGACCTGAATGTACTGACTGACCAGGTTATCAAATCTATGGAGTTTGACTTCCCTGATGGTATAGCAATAAAGAATCATTTTCAAACATGAACTGGCCACCACATTGTATGCTAAAGCCAAATCTGTAAAAGTGTGCAACTTTTACAGCACTAAAGAAAGTTTCCCACTGTAAAAATTAAAGTGTATATCTGGCTAGCTAATGGCTTACCTGTTTGTTTCAGTGGGTTGGATGTTGGGCTGTGAGATGCTGATAGCTCCACAGGTTTCCGCTTGCATGATTTCATCACTGTGTTTTCTTTGAAGCATTTGAAAATGATGGTACCTAATAAATTGTGCCTGGGATGCTCATTTGTCTTAACTGGCAGAAACATTGCTGTTGCTGACTGAGCATGTGACAGCTGAAGTCTTTTAGGAGGAAAATGCTTTATCTTTTGATGGACTGTCAAAATTGAATTCTATAAAATTGCACATAATGCTTTTTATTCGACTTGTCTTCCTTGGGGAAATGCGTTAGATTTTACTCTGCAATGGCGATCAAAAATAAATGTACTTAAGCTGAACATTGAATTTTTTTAAATTTAAATAAATGTAAAAGGACTCTTATTTAATTGTACTCAAAATGGGCTATTAAAGTGAGCTATGTACACAAGTACAGTAATGAGAATAGATACACAACTTTACAAATTACTAGCATCCAAATTACTAGCACATCACATACCATTATGTGATAGGAAATGTACAGTGCATCATGCCCTAGCAGACTTTCCTGGGCAAGCACTACAACAAATTGCCTAGTAAGTTCTATCTGGGAGGTTGAGTTTCTCAGGGAAAGGAATAAAGAAAGCATAACAAAACATAATCAAAATATCTTTATCTAACATACTTAGATAATGCATGTACCTCCTTTACTCTGGCCACAATCAGCCAGCTCATCACATCCCTGATCATGTGATGCTGCACTATCACACTGTATGTAATAAGTACTGAAATGTGTTAGATTCTGCCATGTCTGCCATATTACTTTTTTTTGTCTTCCTCCCTTTTCTCATAATAATGATTTATTTATTTTAAAAATGTTCTTTCTGATGTTTAGAAGGTCAGGGGTAAGGCAGTGGTTAAGGTATTGGACTAATGACTGGAAGAGCCCAGGTTCAAAACCACAGCACCACCAAGTTGTAACTGTTGGGACCTTGAGCAAGGCGTGAAATCATCAACTGCTCAGATGTATAACGATATACAGTACACTATGTGTATAGTGTAAATGTGTATAGTGTGCTTGAACAAGATATATCTATGACCAAGGTAGTGGTACTAAGCCTGTCACATAAAACTGACTAAAACAGACATCATCTGTGGCCAGTGCATCCTGCAACAGCTTTAGTGAAATGTCTATAAGATGACAGAAACTGATGACTTATAGCATAGTATGTCAACTGGTGCGATTTGATGTTACACAGAGATTAACTAAAGGAATAGTTCAGTGGTGTTATTTTTCCCCTCTTTTTTTTCTTTTCCCCACTACTTATTTTGCATAATCATTGGCAGCACATGGCACTAGTACAAGCTAGTGTCATGCTATGGCCTCACTGAAAGTGTAATACTTACCCCTTGCCTATCTACTCATGCACGGTTCATTGGCCCAGCTGGACAATGTTTCAGAGTGTAAGATGCTGCTGACACTACCTCAGTTGGAATCAATAACTGGAAAGCATACCACTTTCAAATGGGGTAAAGAGCTGAAAGACATCAGATGTGAGATGAATTTTAAATCTAAACTAAAATGTAAGCAGAGATAAGGAATTGGGGACCTGATCTTGTGTGAGCGGGAAGCACACATTTGGAGGCAAAGATCAAAGGGCTGCACCTCTGGCAGCTGGACAGGGGACCAGCCCACATGTACACGAGGAGCTGCCAACCCCAGATGTTAGTGCCACTGTGATTTCTTCTGAGAGCAAGACTAAGCTTTCACATCACAATCAGTAGCCAAGAGTGGAAGGAACAGTATTTGTTGAAGTTGCTGCCAAAAGAATTCAGTTACATTATAACCTCCTCAAATTCCAGCTGGACATCCATATGAATAACCATTAGGTCATCGCAGTCAGACAGTCTAGAGTAGTGTGTAACCTTTGGTGGATTTAGATTACTTCTACAGAATGATCTCCTTCCCTCAGAGAGATACCACTCCTCAACCTTTTGCAGAAATAGGTCTGAGAAAATGAAACATCTGTTGGAGTCAGCTCAGGAGTCCAGAGTTACTGAAGCCCAACCCTGCTATGGCATGCCAGCAACTCCTTCGTCTTAATTCATCTCACACTGATAAAATTCTCTCTGAAGCTTTTTTCGCTCTCTAAAGAAAAGATGGTGTAAGAGGACAGAAAAATAGCCCTGTGACCAGAATTGCAGATTGACGTTACATTCTAGGAAAAATGGATTCTGTAGAGAGTCTTTGGATTGATGAGGGTTATTTGGTTCTTGAAGTTACACTTGGAGCTTTATGTGATATGGAATACTCTGCTGTAGGTCTCTACTCAGAGTATACTATTTCATGCACTGTTAAATAAATTCCTTGCATTTGGACTGATTTTGGGGATTCACAGTGGAGTAGAAAATTATTTTAATATCACGTACACTGCCTGGCCAAAATTCCTTGACATTTGGATTTAAATAAACAAATAATTAAAAGACTTTGATAGGAAAATTCTTGCAGTGATTAATATGTTTCAGCTGGCAACAATTTTTAACTAATGTACTTCTTAAACAACCATGTCAGAAGATGGATGTGAAAAACATCACTGCATTTCAGAAGGGTTATATTAATGGCCTACATAAAGCAAAGAAAACAACTAAGGATATTGCTGAAATTGCCTGAATTTTGTTAAGAACTGGTTAACACATTATAAAAAATTTGGAAGGATGGTCAAACCTGGGCGGCACGGTGGTGTAGTGGTTAGCACTGTCGCCTTGCACCTCCCAGCCAGACTTGATTCCCATCTCTATGGAGTTTGCATGTTTTCCCCGTGCTTGGTGGGTTTCCTCCGGGAACTCTGGTTTCCTCCCACAGCCCAAAGACATGCAGATTAGGCTGACTGCCATTCCCAAATTGACCGTAGTGTGTGAATGAGTGTGTGAGTGAGTGTATGTGTGTGTGCCCTGCGATGGATTGGCACCCTGTCCAGGGTGTACCCTGCCTCATGCCCTAAGCCTCCTGGGATAGGCTCGAGGACCCCCGCGACCCTGAATACAGGATAAAGCGGTATAGACGATGAGTGAGTGAGTGAGTGAGTCTTAAACCTGAGGGAAAATATTATGATGGGTCATTAGGGTAAGAAGGGAAATATATAAAGTGATGCACCCATCACGCATAGTGCCCACTGTACAAGGCTCTGGGGCCAGTATTAAGATCTGGTGTTGCTTCAGTTGGTCAGGTCTAGACTCTGCAATAAAATGAAGTCAGCTTATACATTATTTATGACAATGGCCAAATTCCAGGATGACAATTGCAAGATTTACTGGGCTCAAATTGTGAAAGACTGTTTCCCTGAGCATGAATCATTTTCACACATTAATTAAGCACCACGGAATCCTGACTTGAAAGTCTATGGGATGTGCTGGAAAAGACTTTAAGGAGTGGTTCAACTTTCAAATATAACTTTGGATAGAAATAAACTTTTTAAGGTTGCATAAGGTTGTTAAAACAATACCACAGCAAATATGTGCTGTACCTAAAGCTATGAAATATTAGAATATGTGACTGTTTTTGGCCAGGCAGCATCATTTATCACTCCATTTCTTTTATTCTCTGCTTTTTACGGGAGCACAGGATGACTGGAAGACATGTCTAAACTGATACAGGAATGTGTTATTGCTAAATTATTTATTTAAAGACTCCTTTAGATTCCTGAATACTGCCTGGGAAAAAAAAAAAACAAGAAAAGAAAAGGGTTGTAAGGCTTGCAGGTTTGTCTTAGCTAATTTCATTTGTAGCTGTATATGTTTGCTAGAAAATGAGTTTTCTACTTGAAATATCTTTACCAGTCTTCACATGATGCCAGTGACATCACTTTCTAAGCAAAATATATTTACTCTACATTATGCAACAGCTCCAAGATTATTGCATTTGTGCTTGACATGAATTTGCTATCTGATATTTTATTGTTCCAGCACATTCCCTCTCATAAGCAGGTATGGAGTTTGCTGTACAGGCTGACAAAACCATACGATCGGTTTAAAGCAAATACGTTGTGACCACAGAGAGAGATTATATTACCATTAGCTCATCATGGTCGAGTTAATTGTGGACGCCTGTAGACGTATAACAGAAAGAGGGACCATGAATTCCTATTTTTAGGCCCAGTGTGTGTTGTCCATGCTTGAAAATGTCAAAGGGTCTTTAGTGTGTGCTGAGGATCAAGCAGGTTAGTGTTTCTGTTGCTAAATAAAATGAAATCAAATGTAAGTTTCAAAAAAACATATTTTAACAGAAATCCTGTCTGTTCTCATTTGTCAACATCTAAACCGTGAGTGTGACCTTGCCTAGCTTACTGTAATATCTAATCAAACAAGAGCAAGAGAACAAGGCTCACATATGGTTGTTAAAATGTGCTGAATCATAAAAAAAAAAATAAAAATTGGAACGATTACTGAATAAGTTACATCAGGAACGCCACATCTCTTTCAAGTTCTTTTTGATGTCCAGGGGAAGAGAGAACCTGTGGATATTTGAGAGCTGAATCTGACACAGAGTGTATATTTTGGAAGCGCCTCTCTTTGATGTCCATTGGACAATTTCCATATACCAAGACAGTGGTCCCCAATCCTTCCAATTGGATTTTTAAGAAAAGCACGAGATCTGAGTGTCAGTTGGTCATAAAATGGAGAGATCTGGCCTGATGAGGAGGAAGCACCGCAGACCAAAATCAACAGCTCAAAATGGTGGATGAGTGGACAAGGGCTTTAACACTGGCCTTTCTGTTCTTCTTTCCTTTTACTTGTTTATCTATTCAGCTGGAACAATAACATCTCTGCAGGTTTTTGAGAACGTTGTTCCCATTAGCTGCTAGTCGTTGGCTTCAGGTCATATTCAGACTGATATTTCACTTCTAACCAGAACTGAATTGGCTTTTTCCCTTTGAGAGTTGCGAAATACCTCTCCATAGATATACTATAGATAGATACTATACTATAGATATACTAAGAGAAAAAGATGTAGTTTTTTTTTTTTGGCTTTGTGAAAAAAAATTTATGAGATGATACACAGTATGAAGACATCCTCAAACTGTTATTTTGGAGGTGACAATCATATAGGACTCATGACCTTTATCATGCTGACTTAAACCGAACCCATGAGGCTGAGCTGCATAATCCATGCCTAATCTCTGGAGCAGAGGCCCCTAGGTGGGGTTCATCTGCCCTGGCCTATAATATACTGGAAATAATGGGTATTAAGTATAGTTGTATAAGTATACAGATGCAAAAAAAAAATCTTTTTTGGTCAGAAACAATATTTGACTTTAAATTTCACATTAAGACAAACTGAGATAAAAGTGTGGAAATGAGATAAAAGAAGACTAAAGATCCTACAACCCCATTCTCTGCTTCACTAAATCACGCTTGATCTCATTGCAGCAGGCACAGCAGTTGGTTTAAGTAGGCAAACATCCAATACCATGATAGATTGTAGTACATGGGGAGAGGTTAAAAGCCAAAAGGGGTATCTAAACACGTTGTCAGTGACCACCCCTGTGGGCAAACACCTCCCTACTGGCTGTGGGCCAGCATATGTTCGCCTGTTTGCTAAGCCTTGGCAGCCGCAGCTCAGAGCAGATTTTGTCAGTGAATCTTCAAGGTAAAGAAAACGAATATGCAAAGAACATTTCAACGGTTGATGCCAAAACTGTATGCGGTCTGTGTGTGTTTGCCTTCATAGGGCAACTGAATAATTTATTAATATATACAGACAGACTGTAGGATTGTATATAGACAGTGTTGCCATCCAGTAGCTAATAAATATCATAGCTGCGTACTGTATTATACAATGCTATAAGTCATATAAAATTATGCAGCTTCCGTTAGTGCAGCATAAACATTGGATAACCTGAGTAACTGGGTCACTAGTGAAATATATTGTACTGGTGTAATATGAGGCCTGGCAGCCAAATGATCAGCAGCGGCATTTTCCACTCCTCTGGTTTGTTACTGTATATGCAAGTGCTTTCTTTAACAATGACCCTTAAACAAACCAACATACCTTCTAAATAAAATGATTTCATGGTTACAGGATTTATATATATACACTGTATATATATTATTTATGGTTTTCATAAATAACCAAAAACATTCTGACAGTTGCATGTGACTTATTCTGGATGTATTTGATATAAGAGGATTCAAAGCATCTGTTATTGCATTTTAAGTTATCTAGTAAAGAATAAACTATTATAAAAGAGCTATTTATAAAAATCTAATTCAAGTCAGTAAAAATTGGTGATTGTAAAAATTATGGTTTCATTAACACATTATCAAGAAAACCCATGGAAACAGTACATCCTGGCATAGATTCTGGAATTGTTCTGGAGTCATAAATATTCTTACAATATTCACTTTGTTGATGTTTTGATAAAGGTTGGTCCACAGTCAATAACAAGGCCCAAAATCTGCCATGTGTGTTTCATTGGGTTGAGATCTGGTGACTGTGAAGGCCAGTGTATGCAGTATCCTTAAGCAATATCACACAAGAGAGAGTGCTGCTGTTCTGGATATGTTCTGTTCAGCATGGCTGTGATGTGGTTCTAGGCATGAAGGAGCAGGCTAAATGCTGAATGCCGAAGGCAAAGCGAGCTCTATGCATACTGCAGGTATAAATAAAACAACACCATTCGGAACGACTTAGATGCAGTTATTAAGGAGTCAAGGTGTTGTTTAAGATGACAAAGGTATCAAGTGTGTTTTCTTGCTAAATGTGCTTCTGTGACTGGTTTTGAATGTGGGTTTTGCTAGGGACCTGCTCTCTCCTCAGTACTGTGGTGCATACAGATCAACTTTCACCTAGATTGACGACTCACGGTTAGTGTAATTAATGGTTATTAGAACACCTGGGATACATATCGTGATACATATAATTTAACATCCCGGTTTGCAAGCCTTCCGCAAGACGAGCAAAAATTTTTCATAAATTTTGTCTTGATAAACAAGCAAGTCTTGATATAGGAGAAACAAATATCATCGGGTATCATGTGGCACGCATGCACTTCTTGTTCTGACGCGGAGAGTAACGTGATCACATCTGAGCCAATGGTTTTTCTCTAAAACCTCTTTTATTTTGTGTTTGTATGTATGTGTGCTCTCGTGGGGGTGGGTATGTGTGTGTGCTCACAGGGAGCGAGGTGTGAGTGTGTGTGTGTGTGTCTGTCCTACACAGCAGCCCCCTTTCTTTCTCTCCTCTCTCTGCTCTTAAACACTGGCGATTTTGTAGTAAAGTGGGTTTATTGTTCACCTATCCACTAGATGGCAGTTGTGAGTAATGGTAAGGATGTGAATGTTCAAAATGAACAAGCAGCTGAACGCGTGAACCAGAGAGCCTGTGTGTCATTAGTTCATGCCTTTCTCTTGTTGTCAATAAAGGCATAAGTTACAGAACTGTCGGCTCTGCGTTACTTCATTTTTCAAAGGTAAAGTGCAGGTTAATTTGTTTTATACTTTATATTTTGTATTAATTATTTTTAGATATATATATTTTGGGGTTGTGGAACGAATTATCTGAGTTTTCCATTATTTCTTATGGGGGGAAATTCGCTTTGATATATGAGTGTTTTGATATACAAGCACACTTCCGGAACGAATTATGCATGCAATCCAAGTTTCCACTTTAAATACTGATTCAAAATAACAAATGGGCACGATTTGACAAAAATAGTCCCTACAAGTAAATTAAAATGGAAGTACTGAACTATATTTCATTCACTCATTCAAAGCAATTACTTTACCCTAGTCAGGGACTAGATACTCTAGACCCTGGATGGAATACCATAGCATTCTACATACCTACTAGCATGTTTTTGCAGTGGGAGGGAACGGTAGAAGCTGGAGAAAACACACATTAACACAGAATGAATATGACGACTCCATACAGACAGAAACCCGAGCACAGCATCGAACCAAACATGGTAGAGCTGTGAGGAAGCAATCCTACCGTTTGACAACCTTAATTTTTCTAATGTCTATTTCAGCAGGATAATCAAATACATTTACCTCTTACAAACTTCATGCTCATGAACTTTATCACAAGTTCACAATTTCTCTTCAAACATTCGAACTCATAATGTATATGGGTTTCGAAAGCCCATATATCTGTCAGTTTGAGCATTCTGCTCTCTAACCCCTTGGGGTATCTATTCTTCGCTGCCAGCCTTGTTCATTCCAGAGGGTATACACATTTCTAACATGGACAGCTTCTGTACTAACTGGTCTAATAGGTCATTTACTCAGCAGATCCTACCAGAATCTGTTATGTAATAATTATAGTGTTAATTTGGATGTAACATGAGTCCCTGGTTTAAATATCTCTGCATGATTATTTGTACCCGGCTACAGTTCTTTGAAAAAGCCTGCCTATGGTCATGGGATGTTACAAAAGCAACAATGTGCCAGAGAAGACCGGTAAATGATAAATGGGAGAAGTGTGTCCGTTTGATCAGCCCTCAGGTTTAGTGTCTGTGTCTCATCAAAGCTTCGCCAAAGCCTGAGTCGACCTAAATGGATTTGACTCTCTTAGAAACACTCATCCCCTGCACTTCTGACAGCCTTTTTCTTGCACTGACTTGCCAGGAGGGAGCTTGGGCAGACTTTGAAAGCTTAACGGACTGTAATCAGTCAAATAGCCAATTTTGGTCCTGCTTTGAAACGGAAAACAGAGGAAGGAGGGAGCTTGTGAAGGAGGAGTGACCGTAGCAACCGAAGGATCTGACAGCAGACAGGCGGCTGTTTGAGACGGGCGTACCTGGCATTTCAGGTCATCATAGAACCACACAGTGTTTATAAATGTGTAAGGGTCAGACGTCCTTGACTGCCGGGAGACGCTCCAGGAATCCGGTGTCAGCTTTCAGCCACATGCTGCAGTCTCACACAGCGAGACATGGAGCAGTTTTATGTCCCTCAGCACATGCGAGATAGCGATAGTGGAAGAAAATCTGAATTGAGTAAATGACTCTATTTGGTTGGGAGCGGAGTGGGAAACTTTCACTTATGTCCTATCTGTGATAAGTCGTGCCAGGAATAAATGATGATGAGTTTTGGAAGAGAGAACTGTGTTTGGGTGGAAATATCCTGGTACTTACATGACGCAGAATATACAGGATGGCACCAGCATAGTGGCACCAAACCTCTAGAGGCACCTAAGCATTCTAGATGAACCACCAGTAAACTGCACAGTGGGTGTTTTGGCGGCAAAATTTTGATTTTGTTCTTATTTATCCACAAGACACTATGCTAATTGTAGTTCTAATTATGCAGAATTCATATTTTGTATTTTGTAACAAGCTTTCAGGAAAGGTTTCTTTCTAAATGTAGCCCCCCCCCCAAAAAAAAAGTTTTAAAGACTTTAGAAACAACTGCAGGAATCAATTAATTGAAAATCTTGAATTTGAATTAAGTGTGATCAGTAGGGGAAGTGATGCATTTTCAACCAGTTTATAATTTATTCCAATATTTTTTAAATCAACATTTTCCATGTTGTAAAACAATAATAAAGATCACCACTATGGATTATGTAATAAGGAAAAAGTGAAAAAAAAATTGTATCTTGATTCTTCAATGTAGCCACCTTCACGAGGTACTTACCTGGAATGCTTTTACCAAAGTCTCGATATTCCGATATTTATATATTATTAAGCATTATTTTGCAAAGATGTCATCAAGCTAAATGGTGGCTACTTTAAAAAATCTAAAATATGAAACATATTTTTTTTCCTAATCCTTTTTTGTGTACCACATCATTCCATTTGTGTTATTTCAGAATTCTGATTCTTCATTATTGTTCTATAATGTAGAAAATAAAAACAATGACCAAAGAATGACTAGGTGTGTCCAACCTTTGACTGGAAACAAAGAAACAAACAAAAGAACAGAAAAAAAAAACTAACGAAAAACCCTCCATTACCTGACTAGTGCAGGCCAAAAACCAGCAATCACTTTGGTGTTGAAAGTTCTTTTTCCTACAAGAAATGTACAACAAAGGGACTTTGCATGTGTAAACGCTTATATTTATACACTACACCAGGGAAAAAGAACATGGAAAATTAGTTCCTGAGGAATGAACAAAAAAAGAAAAAAAAAAAAGTTTAAAAAAAAAAAACCACGAGGGTGTTCAAATCAAACTGGGACTTTAGATTGTGCAGAATAACAGGACACAGCTATTAGAGTTAAATCTACCTTTATTTCTCTACATAATCCCCTGCTACAGTAATCCCAGTGTTTCACTAGTGCTTGGATACCATCAAGGTATAAAGTTTTCTTAGTATGCCAGAGCCATGATCAGACCGTCTGCTTCACATGTGACACGCTGGCCTCCCAGGAACTCCTTCAATGGGCCAAACATGTGGAAATGGCTTGGAGTTATATGCAAGTGGTGTTGGTGAATGATTGTGTGTACAGTTCTCATGCGTCTCCACTATAACTTGGTGACAAGTTATCCTGCAATTTTCAAGGATCAAGTGTTCCACTCTTTGAATGTTCACGGAACTGGAACGTCTGCAGTAGGCGTCGTTCACTGATGTACGATCTTGTTTAATTGTATTAGGTACAAAAAAAACATCTGTACCCAAGTCTCATCACCATACTGAAGTACAAGTCCCTGTTTGACTTGAACGTCACTTATACTATATAATTAGTTTGCATGTATTTTGGTGTTATGTATACATGTGGATTCTTTGAATTATTTCTTCTGAGAATTTTTTCTTCTTATTTTTTATATGTTTCTCATGCTATTTTTAATATTCTTAAAAAAAAAAATCAGTTCAAGCCGCAAATAATTCTGGAGGGCATCGTAAACTATGTTCTGTCTGCTAAGCGTAAGTGCATAACGCTCATTACTGCGTCATAAAGCACACGAGTACACCTATTCATCAGCTGGCTAATCGCTGCCATTTCCCTGCTGTATTTGATATTAATCCTCCAGCCCTTCGTTTAGACGTACTTCCATAAATGAAGCAAAATTACAGTATTCAAAACATCTACGCTGCCTCAACCCTCCCCTCCGAGATGTGAAACCTGACGCTATTATTCCGCCAGAGAGGCATCCCATTAGTGGTAGCTCACGAGACAAAACCATAAACTCTCAGCGTAGTCATACGGATCCTCATGAAACATTCAGAATGGATGAAGCCATGAGAAACCAGAAGATCCCATTGGTCTGCGTGCAGTCAGCCGAGAACAGGAGAGCGGTTACTATTGGCCGTTTCCTCTCAGGGCCGTCTTGACTGGAAGAAGCAGCCAGTTCCTGTATTGATCGTCTTGCTACTCACCTCTGGCTGCAGCAAGGGCAAGGAGGGTTATTTATACGGCTGATTTATAATAAACCTCAACCGTTGTGTTGTTCTAGCAGTATAACCTTTATAATCAAAGTTAGAACTCGGAAACTTGTTCTCCTCACAGGTGGGTTAATAGACGTGGAGTAAAACTTCTTCAGTGCTAATTTCAGACTAAAATACCAGAACACTGGTTTTTTGTGAGCATATTGTTATAAAATGCTTTAATAAATAGTTTGATTTATTTCTAAGAACAAACATAAAGTAGACTAAATGAACCAAAACATCTGCAAAGCACTTTTTCTGTACAAAAAACAAAACAAAAAACAAACATTTTTTTCTCTTCCAATCTTCTTCAGACCCCCACCCCATCCCATCCCTTCCCTTCCCATAATGCACATCCAGCTCATTATGTGGGTTTCTTATTTAACCAGTTGTTCAGATTACTTCGGAATAACATTTCAATTCTTTTATTTTGAATCCTCATATTTGTGGCAGCAAGAAGTCACCCAGAAGAGTAATATTCAAGATGGTAAAGAAAGGGCGGAAAAAATAAAAAATAAAATAAAATAAAATCAACCACTTCTGAGGTAATCCATTTTCATTTGGTACCTCAAACACAAACTGCTTTACAAGAAAAATTTGTTCCCTTCATGAAGCCTCAACTCTCCCATCCCCCAAACCATCCACCCCACCCCAAAAAAAAAACAAACAAACAAAAACATTTCACAATGGTTGGGGAGACCAACGCTGTAATAAAGACGCGTTTGGCCTGTAGGCCTCGACACGGATCAGGAATTTCTGCAGGTTTCCAGAATTCTATAACAGCAAGGAAGGAAATGATGCTTAAAGGGGCACAGAAGATTTTTTTTTTTTTTTTTTTTTTAACGGAAGCAAAAACACACGCCACAATATACCACCTAAATTTAAAGAATTATTTGCGTCAACGTGAAAATAAACATCAACAAAACATAAAAAAAAAAAAAAAAAGTTGAACTTTGCTTACATTACTGTTCTGACTGTGGGATGCTGTTTACTTGTATAAAACCTGCCTATGTCAACTGGCATAAATAAAAGGAATGGCATTGTAAAAAAAAAAAAAAAAAAACACAAACAAACAAACAAACGAAAAAACCCAAATAATAATAATAATAATAATAATAATAATAATAATAAATTCAATCATAATTATAATAGTAATAAAAAAAGTGTGACTTGTCTTAATTTACTAAATTCAAATATACACAGCGACTCCTTTACTATGTACAAATATTTACAGATGTCTTTCTTTCTTTGATCAAATACCTCGGTGGTACAAAACGGGACTCGAGCTCCCTTTGTGATCTATTGGGGTTGACCTCGGCAGCGAGAGACGCGACGGGCTTGTCAGAAGGCACTTGCTACCAACTCAAAATACTGCAATCCTTTATCGTTTAAGGAGTGTTCAGCCAAGACAACAGACACAGGAGAAAAAACAAGGCCACTTCGCAGGCACCGACCTGCGAGCTGAGTAAGGCAAGCATGGAGTGAGGAGAGGCGACGAGATGAATGAGATGGGGGCGGGGGTGAGAAAAAAAACAACAACAAAAAAAACATGAGAAGTTCTTACTTCTGTCCACAGGGCCAGTGGTCTTGACTGGCACCCCCATCCAAAATCCAGGCCACTCACAACAAAACAAAACCAGAATCATCTGTAAACAGCAACGAAAAATCTTTACACAGTTATATATATGTATATTTATATATTCCATAATTTGCTGCTTGCTTTCAGCAGTACATTAAAAAAAGTGGCCATCTCTTCACCTTTTCTTAGAAAGTAAAACAAATTCTCTTCATCTGTACATTAGAAGTAAAAAAAAAAAAAAAAAAAGATTTCAAGGTGAAACTAAATCTCAGACTCAAAATATTTTAGCACATTAAATAAAAAGGAGGTGAAGGACAAAAAAAAATAAAATAAAATAAACAGTTCTCTGTCTCTCTCTCAAACTCAACAGTCTGTTGTTTTCTTCGTCAGAAAATAAGCCTCTCTCTGTGCCCGGGTCTGTGCAATAGCGTCTATACATACAGCTCTTTGGGGTCTTGGCCAGTGGTGCTGTTTTTGTTTTTCCAGCGGTTGTCTTTGTGGCTGTTAGCTGTCCGGTGCGGCGCTTTGAGGGGAGCGTTGCTGCTGCGTGTGGTGCAGATCAGCTCGCTGCTCATTTGCACTGTTGCTTTCGAGTACTTTTGGATGGGCCTTTTGCCGCCCTCTGTCCCACACCACTCCTCGCACAGCTCTAGTTCTTCCTCCTCCCCATCCTCTTCCTCCAGCTGGTCTTCGTCGCAGCCTTTGCACGCCCGCTCGTTGTTGCCCATCAGCTTGGCGCGCTCGTATTCGGCGTCGCGGTTGTCCTTGTGCTGCTGCCGTGTCACTGGTCGCAGTGGCTCCCACTGGTTGTTGACGCTCTCCTCCGCGGGTGCACGCTCGCGCCTCTCGCGCTCTTTTCGCCGCTTGCGCGTCCACCACACGCAGACGATCACGCAGAACACCCAGAGTGCACAGAAGACCACACACAGCACAGGCACTAGGTAATCTACATGCAAAAAAAGAAAAAAAAAGATCCGTTCAGTTCTCTTTTTGAAAAATCACCACGACATGAAAAATGATGAAAATCATTTGCTGCATGTAAATGTTTTCAGCCTTGTTATGTTAATAATGACACACTTTCATTTGGGGTTTACATGCAAAACACTGAATTGAAATATCAGGCAACCGTTAGTACAATAATTACCAATTAATTCACCATTATTATTATTTGATGAGCTTAAGAAGAACTCGTCACCAGATAAATTGTAGACGATCATCTTACAACATGATCGAAGTTATATGGAAAGCCTTTACAATTGGAATAAATTCCATTTTATTGGCAACACACTTTTAACAGCAGATAGTTGCTAATGCTTTTAAATAAATAAATAAAATAAATGTAGATCTTGAGAATGACACTAGGAAGAATCCTTGAGAGCAACCAAGACTCCAAGGAGAATCCACCCTCTTCTACTTCAAAGCTTCTTAAGATTTGAGGCACCTTTCAACCTTTCGTCTCCTAAAAATTACTGCGCTTCCATCAGAAAAGACCTTGTCATTTAGGACACTTTAGGAGTCATTACAGTCTAAACGCATGCAGACAGTGACTTCAGCTTAGTCATGCCGTTCCCACGTAGCATCAACTACAGTGAGGGGAAAACACTGAATCACGCTGGTTTTACAGCCGCTGTTCTCCAGACGCCCTCCAGTCGCAGACGTTTAATCTGCGTGAATTGGTGGATACTCACCCACAGACTGAGGCGCGACCCCCGTCTCCACTTTGACCTCAATGACGGCCAGCATGATGGTGCTGTTGTGGCGCTTGGACAGCGTGCTGACGATGGTGCTGGCCGCCTCCTGGATCCGACTGTGGTCAGGCTGCTCGTCCTGCTGGAAGGACTGCACAGAGCCAACATTGGATGTTAGGAGTGTCTGTGTGCATGTGTGTAAGGTGTAGAGACAGCCTGACAGCGTGACGGGAGGAAGTAGAAAAATAGTGCACATTTCAAAAGATCCGGATGGAAAATATAAGAAATAAACTTGCCGATACGGCCACCTAAAAGTCTTGGCCAGAATGATGTTTTATGGGAAATTAAGGAAGACTCGAAGGTCAGCAAATGTAAAAGCATGACTTAAAATATGCTAGGTGCCAAGTTCAAACGAGAGCAATGAGGAAGCATGTCCTTGCAGTGATTACGATCATTTTTTCATTTCATGCCATTGATTTTTATGAAATCTCGAACATGCGAAGACCTGCAGCTCAGCATTCCTCAGCAGTTCCTGAAGATGTGAGTCAGCTTGTCATAATGTGTGTATCACATAAATCCATACCCAACTAAAAGCACTTAGCAATCCAAATAAGCCACAATGACTCACAGAAAAGCTGAAATGCAAAAGCTTCATTGTAGAACAGCTCTCACACACGCACACATGACTGAACAGGAATATCAAAATAAATATATTAAATAGGTTTATTTAATAATATCGATACCTAAACTGCTGCCAGTTGCTTTAATAAATCCCTGTAAAAACAAAATGAACCGAATCTGCCACCGACACTGCATGCCTGTTTTTGTAGAGGAAAGACAGATTTAAAAAAGACAGAACCTGTGGTTTTTACTTCCGTTTCCCTCCAGAAAGTCAACTTACAGGTTTTGTGGCGTTCAAGAAACGTTGATGTTAAACAAGGCGCCTGTAGGGATCCTCACGGCAAATTATAGACTTTTAAATAAATCACTGCTGATTTTAATTTAAAGACCGAGCTTGCAGTAGTGGGGCCGGCACAGTGGCGTAGTGCTTAGCACTGTTGGTTCGATTCCCACCTTGTGTCTGTATGCATGGAGTTTGCATGTTCTCCCCATGCTTGGTAGGCTAACTTGGTGTGGAGTTTCCAAATTTACTGTATCGTGTGTGCTTGTGCCCTGCAATGGACTGGCACGCTGTCTAGTGTGTACCCTGCCCAGAAAAGCCGCAAGACGGGCTCCAGGCCTTCCGAGACCCAACCCAAGGATAAGCGGTATATAGAGTGAGTGAGGTTGGAGAGGTGATATACTCTTCTTCACAAATCTGCACAGGTAGGCAAGTTGGAGAATCACAATTGTCTGCTGTATGCTACAGCATTAACATGGCCTTTCACTGAAATTAAGAAGGAAATATCTACGCCAGGCCTTCTTGCTGGACATCAGCACTTGACCTCTTGGTCAAATCTCCACAGGCCCACTCAAAAGCTTAGTGGAAAAACTTCTCAAAAGAGTGGAAGCTGTTAAAGCTGCCAAAAGGGTAACGACTCAGTATTATTCCCCAGTTTAAAAGTAAGATGTTTAATGGTTAGGTGTCCATATACTTTTGGATAAAACAGTGTAAACTCGGTGGAAGCCATACTACTGGTATGGTCTGGGGTTCAAGCCTCATCACTGCCAAGTTGCCACTGTTGAGGCCTTGATTAAGGCCCTTAAACGCTGTCAGCTCCAGGGGCGCTACATCCTGCCTGACCCTGCCCTCTGACACCAGCTTTCTTACTAGGATATGTACGAAAACATTATTTCACTGTGCTGCAAGATACATGTGACGAATAACTGAATCTTGATCTTATTGAAGTAAAACCAGTAAACTCCATAGCCACAGGTTTTCAATTTTGATACACATACACCCCGTTACATAAATTACTAAAATGGTTCACGTACCATGGCCACCTCTACCGCATCCAGGTTGGAGGAGGAGAGCTCACAAAGAACCAGCAAGGCATCGTCTTTGGCCAGGTTCCGTGTGGCAGGCAGGTACCTCAGCTCTGAGCATACATTCTCCACTGTAGTACCCTAGGACACAGTCAGTGCTTAACAACAGAACACGGTATTTGCCCGGCTGCTCTTAAATTCAGACAAACAGCTAGACAGTCGGGATCTTAATCCAAAACTCACTGTGGGTAGCTTGTCCCGGTTGAAGATGAGTGTAATTCGGGCACAGTTGTTGCCTAAGTAGCCTGTATTGGGTTCACACTTGGTGTGGAAAGCTGGTGGGGTGTCAGGACTTGAACAGACGCCCCAGTGGTGGCATTGGGGAGAGAGGCAGGTGAAGAATTCATGCTCTAGGCACTCACGGCCCGCTGGACAGATGTGTTGTTCTCTCCCAGGGGCTCCTGGAAGTAAGCATGGCCGCCTGCCACACACCACCTGACAGAGGGTTATACAAATCAGAGGTCATTCCCACAAGAAAAAAATGATTTCCGCTTTACAATGTTTTCTATTTCCTCACACTATGTTAAGAATCTGCATCTTGTATTTCTTGTGAGTGAAGGCAACATTTACCTTTGTACACTCTACTTTGCCATTAATGCACTGGCAGGTGTTGCAGTCTTCCTCCCAGCGGCTGCCGTGAGGGAACTGCAGCCCAGTATAATGACACGTCTTCCCAATGCCTATGACTGGATCACACAACGAAAGTGAATCTCTAAATAAACTCGGATTCAATTTCAAACAACAATTCAAATTCTACTCATAGCTTGAGAAATATAGAACAAGGCTTCGGGTTTCAGTCTATACTTGAAAGCAGCTCAGAAAAGCAACGTACACTCCTGGCATCGAGGTCCAGAGCGCCCAAGTGGACATATGCAGCGGAAGCCATTGATCTCATCCACACACGTAGCTCCGTAAGCACAGGGCGATGACTGGCATTCGTCAATGTCTGGGGAAGAAAAGACAGATTTAGCTAGGAACGGTAAAAAAAATAAATAAATAAAAGTTTTAAAAACTGCGGTGAAACAACATCTTCCTGGAATTGTTTTCCCGACATGAAGTCAGAGAAATGCATGAAATCCTTAAGAGACTATTTTCTGTCCGAGGCATCAGCACTCGGATGAGACAAAGAGACAGCTCCCGGACAGCGGCGAGGAATTTCTGCCACTGCTTGAATAATTCATCCTTTCTGTCTATGTGTAAGCAAGGGTTAACCTTTGCACCTCTGAGAGGTCAAAGTACACAGGATGCTCTGTAATCTGGCATTCATCGTTCCCACTTTTCCTCCCTGTGAATACTCACTGATGCGGCAGTCGGGCCCGGCAAAGCCTGGGGCGCACTCGCAGCGGAACCAGTTCACGCCATCCACGCAGATTCCTCCGTTGTAGCTGCACAAGACAGTAGACGCGGAATTACTGACTGCAGGTTGATTCACAGGATGAACCAATATAAATAAATAAATGTAGAATTAAGAATGCAAAGAAGGAGGATGCACAGAAATAAAGATACAGGACAGGAAAGGATACAAAGTCCTCATCCCACTCATCAATACTGCACTTTTCAGATGCTAATCCCTGCTGGCCCCATGCTGTGCTGCTCTCCCTGTCCCCTCCTCCCTTTTCCCATCCTTATCCACAATCCCCTACTTGCGGGTCAGCAGGGTAGAATGGCAGGAGGGCAACAGGGTCTGCGGGAGAAAGAGTCAGCCCTGCCTCCTCCCAATCCCTCAAGCCCTCACCGCTGGGGGCAGCCTTTTAGGGCCATTGGTTCTATTGTGCGCCCCATTAAAACCATCCTGTGCTCTCCCATGCTGTTGGCTCAAGGGACATCTTCCCTTGGCTTTACAACACCCCCTCCTAACCTTCAGTCTGCCCAGCCTCCTCCTCCTCCTTTTCCTACAGATCAGTTCAGAGAGAATGGAGGGCAAAAACAGGGGGTGGAACTGGGCCGAAAGCCATGCAAGCGGGGTTATTCACAGCTGGGGGTGTTGTACAGGGAAGGGGAGGGTCACCACAGACAGCAGGGACAACAGAATCACCAACAGCCCTGATTAGAGTAGGATAAATATGGTGGAGGCAGGGACTTACCATGGGTGAGGGTTGCAGTCGTTGGTGTCTGAAAAACGAAAAAAAAGGAAGGTCAGATAGAACCAGATTTGGAACAGGAAATGCTGGTATTTCCATAATTTACACGACAACATGACATGAACTCAAATTATCAAAGAACAAAAAGGCAACTGACTCTGCGAACACGTAGGTCCCTCCCAGCCATCCTTACAAATGCAGGTAAACGTGTCGCCACCTCCAACACATGTTCCTCCATTAACACATGGACTGGAAGCACATGTGCTGTTTTTTGCTGAAGAACAAAGAGAATAGGTTCACATTTGCCAATACAGACACCAGTGCCACTCATTCACTCAAACAAAACCTCAGAGGTCAGCAAGATTACCCGTATTGCAGGTGTGGCCACCCCAGCCAGGTAGACAAGCGCAGCGAAAGGTATCTCCATGGTCATAGCATGTGCCCCCATTGGCGCAAGTACTGGAGTCGCACTGGCTCTCGCGCGAGTGGCACGTTTTACCCTTCCAGCCATCGGCGCACTCGCAGAAGAAGTCGTTGACCAGGTCTTGACAGTGGCCGCCGTTCTTACACGGGTTCCGGCTGCACTCGTTCACATCTAAAAAGGCAGAAAAGCAAGGTCAGCATGAACCAACATGGAGGGGGGTGAGTTGAGAAAGGAGATGATGATGCCAGCTACACTCACTGAGGTCACACAATTTGCCCTCCCAGCCATCGGGACAGAAGCACTGGAAAGAGTTGATGCCATCGATACATGTCCCGCTGTTTCGGCAGGGGCTGCTCACACAGTCGTTGACATCTGAAAAAGGAGATAAAGAACCGCTAAGGTAAGAGAACATGTTGATTGCTAACACGGTTATGAATAAAGCATGGGATAGCAACTCACTCTCATGGCAATAAGTGCCTGTAAAGCCAGGGTCACAGGTGCAGGTGAAGTTTCCGCCGGGTTGACTGATGCAGTGGCCGTGAGAGCCACATACGTTGGATGAGATACGTCTCACACCTCCGACTGAGGTGTTGCTCGCAACAGTGATTGTGCAGCTGTCAATCACTATGTGAGAGAAAAAAAAGGAAACAAAAATTGCAGATCAGCTCCATCTATGCAGACAAAACCAGTCAGATGTTCAGAGGGCTAGTATGCATTACCCTGGCATGGGGCGGTCCTGCAGTGGTCCTTGCGATCCGCACAGGTCTTTCCCTCATAGTCCTCAGTGCATGCGCAGTAAAAATCTCCCAGCATACTGTGACAAGTTGCTTCATTCTTACATGGGTTGGGCTCACAGAGGTTCGAGTTCCAGTGGCTCTGCACCTACGTACACAGAGCAAGACGGAGGAAAAGAACGAACTAAATAAATAGTAATCGGATAATCAGGACTGGAGAAGCAGAATGAAGTCTTGATTTACTTAGAGTCTTGGCCTCATCTTTACAAATGTAAGCAGTGTAAGCTGTGCAAGTCTGCCAGCAGCTCAAAGTTCGATTAAGAAGTGGGTGACATCATCACACCAGAGACTGATCGAAACAGCTGAACTTGGCCACCTTTCCTTTCTCACTGACCTGATCTAGCAGGAATATAGACAATTACGTTTTAACTACATTTAACCTCTAGGCCACAGAAGTGTCTTTAGAGAGACTGAACTTTAACTCCATAATTGTTCGGCATTCAGGGCTGAGAAGTATTTTGGACAGAAATCTGTTTGCCTTGTGCAAGCCACGAGCTCCACACCACTTCAGCAGCGCATTTCACGTCTCCTTTATACACAAAACATCTTGAAGAGGGATGAATTTGGAGTGGATTCAAACAAGACTCTTACAGAGACAGATCCTGCCAGTTGCCATGTAAGGTGTTGTGTTGGGCTGGGGCCTGGCCGTTCTTCCTGTGCTGCATGTCGATGAACTAGGCGGTCTGTGGCCACCCCTCTGCTCTGTCGATTTATTTATTTTATTAAAAGATGTTCGGTTTATACAGCGGGAAGCTAAGGCCTGTTAACTCTACTTGTCCATGTAAAAACAGAACAGCAGACTGCTTCAGGGGGGAAAAAAGGTCCAGTCCAAAGCTGCTCCAGGACAGGGTAATCAGCATCCATTTCAGCTGGACTTTCCGTCACGTAATGCTCAATATTGAATGTTAGAATGTTAGTTGGCAGTTATTGCACAGGGTATCGGTTTAGGGCAGGGCTGTTGTGCGTTCTTGCTTTAGCTCTAAAAGTATCCTCTTGTGCAGATGTTCTTGAGAGTTATCGCAGATCATACATTTGACCCGTTTATCCCACATGCCGTCTGCGAACGAGAAGCCGTTTGCAGGCCAACAGGAGCGCAATGGCACGCCAAGCATGAACTGAACGTAAAAAAAATCAAGGCCTTCTCGTTCCCGGGCTGTGTGTGGGCAGACAGCCAGCCAGCCAGCCAGCCAGCCCGCCCCAAAAAGAAAAGAAGAAAAAAAAAAAAAAAAAAAAAAGAGTTGCCTCATTCACTACGTCCTTTATTTTTAGCCTGTACAGTAAGCCAAGACTGGCTCCGGACCAGTTTCTAGCACCTCCATAAAGATCCACTTCAAACTCTCCGCTGGGTGGCAACAGGCCCCGTACCGGACCCTTCGATATTAAGACTGATGTGACGAGAATGAAAACCAGATTCTGATGTTACCTATGCTGGAATAGCAACACTGATCTGCCCTGCATCAAGGCTCCAAAATAAATGCATACTAGTGGATTAGCGTCTCTAACATGAACTGTGTAACACAAGCAAGCAAACAAACATGTTAATGATGCAGAAATTAATTCCATTCAATTAAATCCGACTGAAGAGTGCATCTCAAAACCAAAAATTCTTATTTGCATTCCAAACATTGTTTAAATGTGAAGGCTTCCAAACAACACTTTTTTTTTTTTTTTTTTTTTTACACCTATTATTACTACAAATTTGAACTCGCATGAAGTGTGTTAGGGTCCTGCTAGGTATAGAGATATAGAGACAGCGTGTAAACCGAATGACAAACATGCAGTATCTTAATCGGAGGGTAAAGCAAACGTCAGGCTTCATAAGCTACCCTTCGGCATTTCAAAACCCCGCTCAGGACACTCACCTCGCACAGCATCCCGGCATAGTCAGGCATACATTCGCATACAAAGCTGTCCAGGACTACGTGACAGCGCCCACCGTTCTGACAGGGGTCGCTGGCACATTTGTTTCTCTGGATCTCACAGTGGGTGCCTACAAAGCCTGGCGCACACTGGCAGTGGTATCCTCCTAGAGCCCCCTCCTGAAAAAAACAAAACAAACCAAATCATCCTTTCAATGTCAGACATTGAAAGACACTGATCACATTAATCGAGCCGGAATGGCAAGTGAGAAAGTTCTACCTTGCAGGTTGCGCCGTTCTGGCATTGCCCGTGGCAGCCATTTACGTCTATGAGAGGAAAAAAAAAACAGTAAACCCAACAGTAAACAAAGTGAAAACAAACCAGGGCCTTTGACGGTTAATAATTAACAGCATGCGGTTAAGATGAGGAGAAGCTTGTATTAGTAGGCCAAAGACAGTAACGTTAGTTCGATCAGCACAAGCTAACAGGCCACTGAAGCAGAAAGCAAGAACCCGGCATGCAACAGGAGTCTATGACACCCCTTATGTGGTGTACGTATCCCTCCGTCGTATCAAGTGCCTAGAGAGGAAACCCTGGCTGCGGAACGGGTCACCTGCGTGTGTGAACGTGCGCTCGTATATCAGAGATAGCGAGAGACAAAAGAAGAAGAGAATGGTTTCAACGCTAAAGAGTGTGGAAAGAGAGCTGTGGCACAGAGAGCAGAGGGGAACATGAGGAGATACTGACTGATGTCACAGTTCTGTCCAGCCCATCCTTGAAAGCAGTCACAGTGATATCCACCAATCAAATTTTTGCAAGAGTAAGCATTTTTGCAAGGCTTCCCCATACACTCATTCACGTCTGTGGATTAAGGAGAGAAAGAGCAAGGATGAGGAACAAGAAAGAAAAAGTTGGAGGTCAAAAAAAACAAAACAAAAAAAGGCCAGGAAAGAAGCGAGAGGAAAACCCCACGATCTCAGTTTGCAGCCCCATCACCATCAAGCACATTCAAAAATTATAGAACTGCAAATCAAAATATTAATGTATAATAAAAAATAAAAAAAAATCTATAAAGAAATGGCACAACCCTGCTGTGAAAGAGCCCGAGCTTATTAGGTTAATTAAATATTCAGCAGGGGCCCCTGGCGAGGCACCTGTTCTCCGGGAAACCTGACTCCCAGCTGCAGCGGGGCCACGAAACACGAGCCAAGGCTATGGTTCGACCCGTAAGCTGAGCGCCCAGGCTCCGGTTCCCTTTCCACACTTGTTTACAGGTCATCCTTTGCTTCCTCTCTTGCGTCCTACACTTCCTATGACGAGAGCATGACGGCGAACGAAAAAACTGACTCAAAAGGCTCTATTGGTCTCAAAAAAAATAAAATAAATCAAATAAAAATCTTCAGGTCTGTCCCGTGTGCACATACTGTACACACTCCCATCCTATATTGCTGTGCTGGCGTGCGTCCACTCAGTTTCAGCGATTGCAAAACATGGATATTGCTAGTCATCATCCACCATGCATGTCAACCATACTCATGTCCACTGTGTCAGTCCATATAAGACACTCATGCATTGTCAGCCATGTTTGCCAAAAAATGGGATGCATCAAGACGGTAGGACGAAGCATGGGGCATTCACTATTGTAGGGATACAAATTCAGCCGAGGTCTGAATCTCATGTTTGTGTTAGGATCTCGGTATATGCTGTTATTGTAAGTATATAAAAAAATAGGCAATAGGCAATTTAAAATTTCAATAATATTTATTGGCAATTATCAGTAACAACATTAAACATATGGACAATTTGATCTTTGATGGTTTTGTTTCTGCTTCTTCCGCACACTCGGTCCATACTGTACATTGTGAACTATCGTTTTGACTGGCTCTGTTGAGTGACCTGTATAGCCACGCCTGCCTCAAGGGAAAAAAGTGCTAGATTACTTGTATATTAATGATTTTCATTTAACAGAAAAGCATAAGGGTCCGGATAGAACAGTCACTTGGTCTGGGTCCGGACCACAGCTGGCTATTAAGTGATGTCTGATATATTGAATTATTAAAAAGAGCAAATTGAGAGTCAATGTGTTTCGTTTTTTTCTGATCAGCTTCAGTTAGGTCTACGAGTCTAATAATGGCTAATTCCATAATCCCCATCCCTTCACTTCTACAATAATAAAGCATTACAATCCTACCAAAGTCATTGTAAAAAGAGGTTTCCTCATTCCTTATTATTCCTTTTAGATTAGAATCTATATAAGCTATTTGTTCTATGCTCAATGCGCTCTATAGAAAAAGTGAGTGAATTTCCACAGGTCGTATTAAATAAAAAAATATATATATATACGGATATGCAGATCATTGGCTCTGACCATGTCCCATTTGTCCCACTTTCAACAACATATTCACTTAAAGAAACTGTAATGACCTTTTACTCCTTCTACTGTATGCCATCAAGGAGAAGGATTTTATATTGAATTACTCAGTGCAGTCAATGGAGCAAATTAAATACAAACTACCCCCAATTATCAGAAGACCCACTGATTGTTTGTCCCCCCGCCTCCCCCTTACTTCCCTTTTCTAAACCGTCAAATCATATTTCGATTCGTTCCGGTGGAGTGCATTAGTCTTACCAATCTTGCAGGTCTTCCCAGCCCATTGCGGCGGACAGAGACACTCAAAGCCGTTATCCAGGTCGATACACGTTCCTCCTTGAGCACAAGGACTGGAAGCACACTCGTCCATGTCTGCAATCCAACCCAAAACAAAGCATTCTTGACAAACCTTAAAAGAGATTGTGTACTGGAAACTGTCACTCTGCTGATCTTAACTCTCGGTTCTCTCGAAGCGAAAAACTGTTTCGTCATTAAACCATTTACGAGCTTGATGCGCCTAATGGATTCGCATGAACAAAATTTTACAGCACAGTTAACTGAGCGGGAGCTTTCCACATAAAATGTTGAAACTCCGTGATTATGTGGTGGGTGGTGGTCAGCACAATCAGCGCAAACACAGACAGAGGACACACCAAGAGACACAGACAAAAACAACAGAGAAAAAACCAAAAAGTGTGTCAGTGAGAGTAAGAGAGCGCTTCTGACTTCACACTGTAGGACGAGTAATCCGAAATCTGGCAGAGGAGCTAGCGAGAGGATTAGCTGCTCAATCCTCACACTTCTGATGTTAGAACAAATACAAAGTGAGTGCCGGGCCGCCGCACAAGACGTTCAGGAACCAAGCAGAACTATGAAAGAAAGGCAGCAGACTTCCTCTTTTCCATGTTCTTCCCACATTTTCTTCATCGATCTACTGGATTGTTATGAACAACGTACAAGTGCCTAATAGGTGCATCTGCACAGGTGCAAAACCTCAGGAGCTGTCCCGTCTGTTGGTGCACTGATGGCTAATCGGCTCTGCGGGTCAGCTGGGGAAAACCTGACGGCTACCTGGAGAAGGAACATGCAATAGGCAGGAAAAGGGAAGTTTGAAATCTAAAATATCCAAGGGAGAATTAGAGCAAGATAAGGAGGACATCTGATTTGCAGAGGATGGTACTGAGCAAAATCAGCTTATGCAACTCCATCCTGCGTCAATCATCAGGATTACTTGGCTATAATCCAAGCCCTCAGCTAAAACCAGCTGAACATCCAGGAACCCAACATGCGACGACGACTTAAATCCTTGTCACATAAACACTATTATAATGACATGCAAATACCAACCTTTAGCGCAGGTGGGACCCTCCCAGCCTGAAGGGCACTGACACTCAAATCCAGACGGGACCTCATGGCAGGTGCCACCATTGGCACACGGGTTTGACACGCAGGCATGCTCAGCTGCAAAAACAGTTCCATAGAAAGCAACGGTTACTAATTGCTGACGATCATTCTTCCTTTGACCAGTTAACAGCATCAATGCAATGCTTGGCGGCACTCATTTACTCACCTATCTCACAGTTCTTGCCGGAGTACCCCTCGGGACAATCGCAGTTATACTCATTCGGCTCGGAGTTTATACAGGTGCCTCCGTTCACGCAGGGATGGTGCGTCCCACAGTAGTTCAGATCTGTATGAACACGAGTCACACATAAATCATAACAGCATTTGCTGGACCTGACCCTGAAATCTGACCCTTTTGAACTGCCTGCCTGTCAATTGTGAGGACATCTTTTTCTGGGAAAGGCAGCTGTGTAACCCATGGACAAGGGACTGCACGCTTCCAGCGTGCCTTAAAGCCATATACGGTGAGGCCTAGCACATAAAGCCTGGTAAATCAATAAAGATAGGGCCACAGGGAGCAGGGACTGACGACCTAACAGCCGCCTCACATTCCTAATCGCCTTGCAGGACGCACGTTGGCCAGGGGATCGGATGTCCGAGCTCCACTCCAATCACGACATCAATATCCAGCACGTTGCCGGGCACGCTCGGTCACATGACTAAGAGCTATGCTGACACTGAAGCCAAATCAGCTAAATGAAAGTTCAATTTGGGGCGTGGGCATGCATTCATTTGGCATTGTCTCAGTATGTATAGAAGCACTGTATGCATTAAAAAAAAAAAAAAAAAGATAATCCTTACCTTTATCACACAACAGTCCACCCCAGTTCTTCTCGCAGTTACAATGCCATGGGATATCACACGTCCCATGCACACAGCCTGGGTATGGCAAGCACTCGTCGCACAACTGACCCTGCCAGCCATAGTTGCATCTGAAAAAAAAAAAAAAAGATGACGAAACAAGCCTGCAGGCTCTTCCAGATGCCTTACGGTAAAAGCCTCGTCTCCAGACACTCAATCTGAGCAGGGTGGCAAACGCGTACAAACACTTCCAAGCTTATAAACACATGCTTGGTGTCTTGGTCGGAGTCAGAGTGGCGATGTGGAGGAGCAACGGTGAGGAGTTAGCTAATCACTGGTTTACAGCAGCACTCTGCTATTCCAAGGCCAGTGGTTTTCTCTCCCTCTCGTTCTGTCTCAGCTGTCTTGTCATTTCTGGGGAGGGCTATTTTAAGACGTCAGTCCTATAGGACAAACAGGGCCAAACTCCAGCTGCTGCTTGCCAAGACATGGCTCCTGTAGCTGTACCTCAGTGCTCGGCAGACAGTTTGCATGCGGCCCAGACATCTCTATCCGATATCACAGTACAAAAGCATGAAATTTTCACTTCTTCCCTTTGAAATGACACCAGGCTAAAGTGCAGAGGAAGACTATTAAAGCATTTTAAAGCAGCAGTTATGTTGTATTGTACAGAGTAAACCACATAATTCACTATTATACATAAAAGTTCAAGTTTCATCACCTTTCAACCAGGTTTTTGCCATTATATCTTACCTGTGTGTGTGTATACACACATATACACACACACACACACACACACACACACACATATATTATATATATACATATATATACACATATACATATACACACACACACACACACACACACACACATAGTGTAAAAAATGTATATAAATTTATTTAGATAAAATTTATATAAAATTTAGATATACTGTGTATATGTGCACTATGTATATATACACACTGTATATATATATTCAACCATGTTTTTGCATCATGTCTTTCCTGTGCATTTTTATACATAAAAAGTCAGTACCACCCTGGGGCAAAAAAAAACTTATAACTTCATGTGAATGCACCTAAGCTATCTCCTGGACTGCCTGTCTATCATCTTTGGGAAGTCATTTAAACATTGAGACACCAATGGTATTTAAAAAAAAAATTTTTTTTGACCCATTTGTTGCCTCAGGGCCAAGCCAGGTAAAAAAAAAATCCACTTGGATTTCACTAACAAATAAAATTTAACCACCAAAGTAAAGACGAAAATGAAAAGAACCTAATACATAACTGTTTTTCCTTAATATCTTTTTATCCCTTGGGGTAAATTTGCAGACCTCAGCCTACCTACAATGTTAAATTTGAGCAGAGTTTAATAACCTTTCTGAAATGATAGACAGGCTAGAAGTTGTCTTAAGTGTTTCAACACAAATTGGGTCTTGACTTAGATAAAATGATATGCAACACTTTTGGAGGGAAAAAAAAAAAAAAAAGCAGCCCTGGCCCATATTCTGTCCTGGAGTGTATTTGTTCCAGATAAAACTTTACTACCAGAACATGAAAGATCACACAGGCTGTCCAGCACGCATGGAGGGGAAACTAAAACCCGCTTCAGCTTGGAGGCGTTCAGCGTTGCCAAGCGCTGCCAAACGTAAGCTTGTTCATTCTGAAGAGAAACGACTTGGCAAATAAAGTATAATGTGCTAAGACAAGTCCGTGATTGTTAGGTACAAGCCTCTAAAACCCATACGTTGATACTTGCAGCCTTATGTGTTGCAGCTGGAAGGCCTGAATACACATTCCTCCGTCATTTTTCGACTTAATTCTATGGTGGGCTGGAGCAAACAAAACCCAGCTTCAGACTGCCTTTAGACAACGTCTTTTCCATTTGATTCAAAAGAAAAGAACGGCTGCAACTTCAGAAAGGGCCCCTCCCTCCGTTCCTTCCTTCCCTGACCAACTAGCTTGATGACAGCAGGGAAAGAAAAATCAGTCCATCCTGCAGGGCGTGGGGGTTCCACACCATCCTCCCAACATCCTCCTTTGGGTTGGTAGCGAATACGGTCATTAAACTTGCCTCCTAGCCGATAAACTAAGTCAACCGAGACGACACGATCACAATCTCCTGAGGATGTTCGGAGTATGTGCTCAGGGCACTCTTTTCTCCTGAACTATGTGCCAATCAGGGGGAACCTACAGTAGGGGCATGGGGTCACCCAAATATACCCCTGAAGCAACAGCTTCCCAACGGCTTAGACCTCGGTGTTGAATGTCAAGAAATATTCAACACCCCACCATCATTGCCCTAGTATACATTCCTGGTCTGATGACTGTGTGACAGGGCTACCCACGGAGCTACGAGACTTCACACTTTGCACAAGGAAAAATAAATAAATAAATAAATAAATAAATAAAATCAATCACACAGCTGAGCCGTGCTCTGGGGCCTGTTTTAGGGAGACTGAGGCTTCAGGCTCTTCCTGTGGTTTTAGGAAGCATGGCTAGCCAAGCGCAGGCCGAGAGGCAGGAAGAGACAGGGGACAGTGACGTCAGAGGATTCCACAGCAAGCTCCAGGAGAGGAAGCATCACTCTTTCCTCTCCTCCAAGCACAGATTACCAATTTAACTTTTTTTTATGAACTGCTTCAGGAGGCGAGATGTTTAAACACACTGTTCAACAAAACAGAATAAAGAAAGTGTATCCTGGGTTCTCATGAAGACCATACCAGGAAAGCAAGACCAAAACCTCCAAAAGGAGAAGGTCATTTAGCGTTACCAGCCTCAGAAATCACCAAAATCTGACCTCAGAATATAGCCGTTATGAAGGCTTTACAGAGCATAACTCGCCGACATGTCTCAATATCGATTGTTCAAAGCACATTTTGGACACCTTCAGAATTTCTTTTCAACGTAGAAAGAAATTAAAATGAGGAAAGTCCACGGAATTAGGTGTGCACAAACTTTTGACTGGCAGTATAATCCAACTGGTCATCTGTTATTTAACAGCGCATTTTGTGTTGGAGCTTATTTTTATGATTCATGCCATGCAATTCAAGTAAACAGTCAACTTCTTCAAACACACTTTACGGTGTATACACTACATGGGACAGAATGCAATGAAGCTTGCAGTGCAGCTTAAAAAAAAAAAAAAAAAAACATTGTCCCCCCCACCCACACACAAGGATATTCTCCAATTACTGATATCTCTTTCATTGTGCTCTACTTTAGTGAGTGGCACAAACAAACATGGGGGGGGGGAAAGAGCGAGAGAGAGAGAAAAAAAAAAAAAAAGCTCACACAAACACCGGCTCCAGTGCACTGATTAATTAATGGTAAAGTAAACAGGTCAAAAGCCCTTATCTGCATGCACGCATATGGCCTGCTGAACTTAAGCAGCCAGATCAGCTGGGCTAAGCAAGCATGAAACCACACTCTGCCACTTACGTGCATTCCCCGGGCACTGTGCAGCCTCCGTGAATCAGATTACAGCCCTGCTTACAGATCGCTGCAGAGAAAAAGAGAGAGAGAGAGAGAGAGAGAGAGAGAGAGAGAGAGAGATGGGATGTGAGTGGTGGAAAGGGGATGAGAAGAAAAACAATCAGCCTCATTTTGCTCCATTATAGAAGATGTGAGATTTCATGATGCTCACTTGACTCAGACACGAAACGCATTAATGGCCCTATGCAAAAAAATAAGTAAATACTGTCCCCCGCCCACAACCCAACCTTCTGCCTCATTCCCTTGTTTTTCTAGACGGCATGGTGATTTAGTGTTTAATAGCCCCCCTACCAACAGCCACAGACACGCCAGCTCTATAGGACGTGGTGTAAACGACACCACTTCCTGCGTGAACTGAGCTGACGTGGCTAATGGAAAGTGTGACTCCGGGTCTGTGAAGGTGTCATTTACAGAACATCTCACTTCAGGCTGAGGAGTAAAGATTACTGGGCTGTGAAACCGTGAAGAGCGGCAGGCTCCTTTACATGGTGCTAAAGGGCAGAGTTTACGCAGGTTGCCTGGGTTCAAGGATTCTTGCCCTAATAAACCAAACCCTGTTTATAACCGATTCTCAAGGTTACAGCGAAAGTCTTACCAGTTCGACAGTCCTGGCCCATCCATCCTTCCAGACAGACAATGTTCCCGGAAGGATCGCAGCGGTAATGCCCGAAATAGTCGTCGCGAGGCCGGCACTGCTTGTTGCACTTGGTGCCGTAGTAGTTCTCGTCGCACTTAATGCGGACACGGTATTCCAGACGGGCTGTGGCCCCAGGGTGGACGATGACCTGCCACGGGTCTCCGGGGTTTGCCATGCCTGTGTGAGCGTGTCGCTCAATCAGCAGCTCCTCACCTAAAGAGTCAAAGAGGAGAACTTAGGAGAGCAAGCGAGCTGTGCACGGACATCATCTCAACAAGCACTCTGTAGAATTAAATGCTTCTTGGGTCATTGTATCCACCCCCACAACAGCTAAGCACAAACGGATCTAAAGATGCTACACACGCACAGACGGAGTTCACTTGCACTAACAAGGCAGTAACAAAAGGGAGATCACTGTGTCCAACAAGTGCAGGGGCAGACCCTCGGTATAAAGCCATAAATCCCCATCCTGCTTCGGTGACTCAGTCTTTCTTGCACCTGCCAAGTCCCTGCCTTGCAAGCCCACTTCTCATACAACCTCATATCATTATCTAATTAACTCCCTGCCAAAGAAGAACCGTTCTTTTTTTTTTTCTTTTTTTTTTGGACTACTCAGATTTTAAGCAAATGTGTGTCAGGCTGCATTTCTACATGGCCTGGAGAAGAGACAGTGCTGAGAGGGTGGTATAACCAAGTGCTGTTACTAGGGAGAGCTAGGCAGACAGAGACAGGAGGGGACACACTCATGCACACAAGCACACTCACAGAAACACCCCTATGAATTGCCTGACTTTCACATCGCAGTTTTAGTCCTTGAAGCATTTATACATTCCACCACACCTTCCCTTTAGAAAATGCAGCTTCGTCGACCTCTGGTTGCACGATGGCACAAGCCTCAGCAGGATTCTCACCCGTGCCTGTGGGCACGAGCATTAACTCTTTCTTTTTGCCAATCTGCCAAATCCAACAAAGAAAACAATCTTTATCGTGGTGGGATCGGAGACAGCAAACAATCACAGTGGAAGGGGGGGGGGGGGCAATTTCCTGTGGCCTGACGCTTTAACTGTAAACCCACCCTCCCCCTGCATTTAACTATCTCTCTCTCTCACACACACACACACACACACACACACAACACACACACACACACACACACACACACACACACACAGAGACATACACACAGACTTTCCTCTCCATTCACTGACAATGTCAGACGAATTAAGCAACGAAAACAGAAATAGCCCTGGCGCTTCCAGATAAAGAACAATGGAGTGAGCTTTTTGCTGGGCTGCTCTGCCCAATGTCTAAACACTACCCTGTCCAGAGCCCTTCCTGCCATGTAAACACAATGCAACGGGACCTTTCCTGAGGCTGGTGAGGCCCCACGACACGCACACGGCCCTTACATACTGTAGGCTGGATTTGAATATTGTGTCACTCCTAAAGAGACGCTCATTTTCCTATACGTTTAGCTCATTCTCTTCACAATAATGAGCACCAACATGGACTGCAGCGCTCTTTTCGCTATGCAAAGCTTTCACTTCAGCTTGCCATTTTTAAGAAAAGAGAGAGAGAAAAAAAAAAGGACAAATCTTATAACTACACTCTGACACAAAGAAGAATGGGCTGGAACCGGACCAGTTTCAAGAACATCGCACAACGCGCGGCCGATTCTCGCTGCATACTAAACACGCGCTATCCGTCAACATTATAAAGCTCATTACGGCGGCGGCTTCTGGAGACTAAGCTGGTTTTTAAAGCTGGACGGGTCGAGCACAAGTGATGACACACTGCAGCGCCGACCGGACTCCCACTACGACTAGATTATCATCTCGAATCGGCTTCTCAAACAAGTGACGGACACGCTCGTCTCCGAAATCTGAACTCAGTGGGGGCTGGCTTGGATAGAGGACGAGCATTTGCAGCGGGTATCCTGCTCCTTCATGGTAGCACAGGCCAGGTTTCGAAATTTTAGGCATGTTTCTAAGAAGTCAGCCCCGAAGAATGGGAGAGTTTTTCCATTAACTACTGTTAGGCAAATAATCCAAGAAGTGCATGGAACGATTTGAATATGAAAACAAAAGCATGCCAGCCGAAGAGAGACTGTCAAAATGAGTTTTAACCACATTATTGCACCTCATATCTTTTAATGAATATACACCAATTAGTTCAGGATACCAGTAAAATGCAAAACATTAAGCCCAATATCGTGTAGTTTCCCCTTGAGTGTCTGGGCAGCTCTGGCCACTCCAGGCATAACACTGCAAGATCTCAGGAGGTGTGCTGTGGTATCCGGCACTGTGACACTAGCGCTGCTCTGGGTTGCAGGGTGAAGTCTCCGTGGATCGGGCTTGTTTGAGGCATGCCATGGACGCTCGATCGGATTGAGATCTGGAAAATTTGGAGGTTGGATCAGCAACCTTGACCTCTTTGCCTGCTAAGCCCGATATGCGGCATGCTGTGGTGCGGTGGGTGTTCTGGTGTCTTTCTAGCACTTAATTTTTTTCAGCAGTATATGGTGCGTTAGTTTTTCTGTGGGATCAGACCAGACGGGCAGGCCTTTGGTCCCCACAGGCATAGGTGAACCTTGGGTGACCATGATGCCGTTACCAGTTTATTGATATATAATTGATATCATACTATATTATAGTTGATCTATGTTATTCAATTCACAAGTGGTGGCATTAGCGTTATGGCTAATTGTGACACATCGAGCGCAGGACGTTGATTATAACCTTGACTGCATGCAAAGTCTGATTTCAAAATTGATAAAAAAAAAATTATTATTTTTTGGTTCCTTTACATATTTGAGGAGATAAAATGTTGCCAGTCGTCTATAATCGTACAGGCTCTAAAGGTCTCACATGGCTCCGCAGCACATCAACCTGTGTGGTTGGAGTAAATTATTTGATAAATGTGTAAATCTACAAAAAAAATTGATATAAAATGGTTATACTTATAGAATTGCAAAACGAAATCATATCAGCAGGTTTCGTGAGATCATATCGAATTGCTTCTGGTGATTCCCATCCCCAGTGCGAATGTGGAAGCTGTACTGATGAGGATATGACAGAGCTGGATAGACACGACTTAGAATTTAAGCATAATGTAAACAATTTACACAATTAAAGGCTACATATTAATTCTAAATATGAATGCGCAAGTCATTAAGAATATATTTTCCCTTTAATGACCCTTATTATCAGCATGGTTTAAAGATGCACAGCTGCAGGAATGACATGACAAGGAGGTGGGAGATATTAAGATGCAACTTCTGATCTCTCCAAATCCTCACCCTTGTCGGGGAGCCACTCGACTCCTCAGCAGCTGCTGGAAAACAAATAAGTCCGTAACTTCATTTGGAAGCACCTGCTCGGCAGCCATCTTAAATGTACGTTCTAACCCGACTCGCTCTATGCCATAAAAAACTCCTTCAGCACGAAGGTCTGAAACACCACAGCTCAGACTCTCAGTGCCTGCTCACAGGCCCAGTGAGAGTGTGAAAACTCTCTGTCCAGTCTCTCCCATTGTCCTAGCCTTCTGCTTGGGAAGAAGTCGAAGAGAAAAACAGGACATCATGACTTCACGCTGCAGGAGAGGCACATGTTTGCATTTTCCAGAAGCCGGGGCGTACAGTCATTCTACCGATCGCATCCGCACTTCAAAGGCTGCCCCCCTCTGCCAGTACATTGCTTGCCAGCCAGAGTCCACCTTCTTTCGCATAAGTTAAATTCTTTCGTTCAAACCCCTTTCCTCCTGACAAGTCCTCAAGCGAGACAAAGGCGGTGGAATCAGCGGCCGGACGGTTGAAGGAAAACAGGATACAGCTGCGGCCCGATGGCGCCCAGGTCCACTCCAGAGTCTCCATGTGCTGGAACCCAGAAGAGAAGCCCTCAAACTAACCTACACGCTACAACTGATATGCCAGTATTAAAACTACGAGTGCAGGGTACAAAGACTGGCGGCCTACAATCAACTATTCTGTCTCCTTCCATCAACAAATCCTGAATTACCGATTAACATTCTCATCACTGATGCACAACAACAGAAGTAAACAACAGAATAAAATATACGTCTATAATGCACATCTATAAACCATTATCATTTGATCTGGTTACATTTGAGGAGATTCAAGAGTCCTGCTACCAGTTCTGCAGTACGTTCTATCAATGTGACGAAAAATGATTTCAACACTTGTCGGACACATGAAAATCACACCCGTTCTCCTAAATGTTGCGAAAAAGTTTTAAGCTCCTAACAAGACAGAATACCGTTGCATGCTTCGGCTTTACAATTTCCCTCCATCGGATCTAACGGACTTAAACTTGTTCCAGTCCCTCCATGAAGTCATGGTCTGAGTGGAAGAAGTCCCGTGTCCCGCCCTGAACTCAAAAATCATTAAAAACACTGGATTAACAGGAACACCGTGGCCCTTCACCAATACTTCTGTGGAATGTGAAGTGTATTATAGCAGCAGCAGCTGAGGATGGAATGGGATGCTCAACAACACATGTGGGTAGAATATTCAGATGTCCACAAACTTTCAAGTGTAAAGTAATATTTCCTAAAATGAGGTACATGTATGCTGTGATTATGCTGTATGAGTCATTTTCCAATTACACTTTAATATTCAGCAGTGGTAGCTCAGAGAGTTAAGGTACCGAGTTACTGATCGGAAACTTCTCGGTTCAAGCCCCAGCTCCACCAGGTTGCTTGAGCAAGGCCTTTTATCTTTAAGGCCTAATGCTTGAGGGGGTGATGTATCATGGCTGAACCTGCACTCTGACCACAGCTACCATATGCAAAGAAAGAATGTCACTGTATATGTGATAAAATAAAGGCTTTACTTTTTAGCCAATTTAAATTTAACTAGCCAATTAATTAGGAGTCATTTTTTAAATTTATAGTGGTGACCGGACACACAAACAAACTTGGGGGGGGGGGGGGGGGACACCATAAAAGATAAAAAGTGCTTAAATAGAAAATTGAGCTCAATATGATTAATAAAAGAAGTAAGGATGGAATTCTTCCAGTTTCAATGTTTAATAGCAGTAAAATCCGTCCCAGTTTAACTAAACATCTAGCTATAGATATTCACGATCTTAGTTTGTTACAGGAGCACATGATTTCACTTGACTTGAGGTTGACTTCAAGCTATAAACTGTTTATAACTGGAAAATATTAAGCGACTGTATAAATAAACAACCTGGTCGGAAATATTCAAAAACCACATACAAAAATAATGATTATAACTTTAAAGTGTAATGTTTCACACTTACTGTACGGTATTGTTACCTCGATAAGAATGAGACATGATTCTGAGGTAATGTCGCTGATCGATACACTGCTAAATAATGAACATCCAGGTCTACTGACGATACGGCCCAAGAAGATTAGTTCGTTCAGGCGAGTTCTGACGGCGTAGCGATCGAGCCGCGTTATAATTCCCTTCGTGTGCCGATTTAATTACAAGCGAAGTAATTGTTTGAAAGTGTTGAGGATGATGTAGCGCATGAATTCCTCATGCCTGGACAACCTCCTTCTTGCACTGTAATCAGAAACTGGAACAGTAATGTGATCAGTGAGCTTCAGTGAGCTTCAGTGACTTCGGTAAGCGGAGTCCAATTTGAGATGACCGCTCCCAACACTCCTGTTGCCGGTCTTATTTCATTTGCTTTGTAGAAGTTGCAGCGGATACGTAAAGTAATATACCGCTAGAATATTTGCAAAAAGTTATGCACATTTTTATACGTATATTTGTATAGCTTCTCTGAAAACGTCTTAGAAAATGTTTCCTGTCAAGAAGTTGACAGTTTTACTGAAATTGTGCCATCCCACTCCCACCCACACAGCACACACGGCTCTACTCATAGAGCCTACAGTACAGCTTACAGGAAGATTACTGTTTATGAATCATCTAAAAGAGGATTTCACACAGGTTTTTGTTCACAACAAATTTCCCTCCTGGCAACCCTCCTTTAGCTGTTACAAAACACCGAGTATGTGATTCTTTTTTTTTTTTAAAGCATGTGACAGACAGCTCTGTTTTGGACTGCGACATCACTTCCTCAAATACAACCTGAACTCTGAATTGACTTTTTAACCTCGTTAGTCGTCACACTATACATTAGTCGTTCATTATTCCTCGGCATTGTCTTGTTATTCTGTTAACCATAAATTGAACTGGAACTGAACTACATAATCATGAATGTACTAGTGAGTGGGTTGATGGGGAAAACAATTATTAGCTAATATCATCATCACGTTAACTCCGCATCTAGTCCTCATCATATGTTTATGACTTCATGCTCATTTAAAAAAAAAAAAAAACGTTTAAATCCTGACGGCACCGTTTATTTCCCCATATGAAATCCTGTTTCATTCAAAAAAACACCGACAAAATAATAATTCAACTGATTACATTACATTAAGATATTAAGAACAAGAAGGAAACTATACTTACTGGTTTGAGTGGTATTGTCCCAGTCCCATGCCTCTACGATGAGCGTGTAGGATCGCTGCAGAGAAAGGGAAAAAAAAAAAAAGACAAAAATGCATACAGTCAGTACAGAGCACGTATAAAAGACGTTACAGAAAGCAGAGGAGGATTCGCAACATCAGTAATGGGGAAAAAAAAAAGGGTCAGGTCCAAAATGCATCTAAAGACATGGGGAAATTACACCTACAGCTCAGCTTAAAGCAGGAAGACAAAATCCATAGGGAAAGGGTCAGGTTGCAGAGAGAAAGAGCGAGATTGTAGGCTGAGACAGATAGCATCGATGTAACGCTTTATGCAATCAAACATTAACGATATCCAAGAATCAGTTGCTGAAAAGCTGTATCAATTAACTTGAATACCAATTGAAAAACAGGCTATGTGACAACGGTGTTCAGCTTCGAGAGACATGGCCTGGGTCAGGCCTAGTATAGAATGGAGTAGCAGTCAAGAAACCATCTTCTGTATATGATCTTCAGGAAGCAATTAAGCAGGAATAGATTGAGCGAGTGACACCAGAGTGCTGCACATGTCCTTTTGCCCAGCCAGATCTGGAAGAATAAAGGACTTCCCTACTAAATATTGATTGTTAAATAAATTATTCTAATCATCTTGATTGATTGGCGTGATTGTGACATTTTGAGAATGCCATTAAAACACTGAATTTTATTAATACTTTTGGCCACCACTGTGTTTATTATAAGGATGTATTACTTTTTCTTAGGTGCGTAGATGTACTCCAGAAAAATGTACACATGCACAGTATAATCTATGTGGAATATATACATACCAACAGTAAACGCTGTCATGCTAACGGGTACTTATAAAAAGGTTTTTGGCTAATTAGTTGAGAAAAATGTTACTGTCCAAATCTTAATCTGTATTTGTTCATCCTGACACTTCAGGTTCCTTTCACTTCCTGTGCAGTGAGATCATCTCCAAACTTCTCATGTTCTCCCTGGAAACAGTATTCAAAAGGACTCGAGTGCCAAATGAAACTTTACCCTCACACAGCCAAATGAGACAGTGTTGCTGGTTTAGTGCACCTGTCTGCAACGGATGGCGCAAAGAAAAGTTGAATCACGCTGATCTTTAATCAAGCCACTGAGTTCCCGCTGCGGCTCTGACGGCTCACCTCTACACGACCATAACAGCTGCATTGCAAGGGACAACTTAAGGGAAGGCCTTGCGATAAAAATGTGTCCCGTACACATTTGTGTGATTTCTGAAATTTAGGTCACCTTGTTTTGTATCAGTATGAAGCCCCGGTGTCTGGAATAATGTGATGTTGACCACACTCAAAGCCAAACATGATGGCACACACAAGCTGGATGGTCTGAATGATGGGTTGAGTGAACGTTGACTCCACACATCCTTGCTGTTGTGTACTACAGATTACTTGGACCAGGATTATGGACCATCTTCTAAGACGTCTGAACTCCCTGCCCATCCCCCAGCCTCTGTAATAGCAAGAGTTTCTTGTCTGAAAACAATCAGTGCTATCAGGAAGGGGCTATCTGGAAGGGGAAAAAAAGTGTCACACTAAAGGAGTATGGGACAGTCCTGTTCCCACACACCCTGTCTCTGATTAGCTGGATTATGTGACAGCTGCCCCCAAACGACTGGATGAGGATAAAGGGAATGGGGGGAGGAGAACCTTCAACAAAGGCTTCTATCCAAACCGCGGTCCTGAGACAACCCATCAACTGAAGTCTCTAGACGCTCCTGAAACATTCCTATAGCAACACACACAGACACACACACACATATATATATTACACACAACCTCAAAATAGACATCGTCGTAGACGCGTGAGGAACGCAAGCCACCAAAAGAGCAGATAGATAGATAGACAGATAGACAGATAGACATGCAGGCTGAGAACAAGCTAATACAGGTTAACTGGAATTGATGCACTCCAATTTGAATCATGCCGTGACCTCATCCTACCCTATTATAACCCCACTTTGGCTCTAGAAATGACCATGAGTTACGCAAACTACTAGTGATTAATACGCAACAATTCCTTTTTTTTTCCCCCATGACCGTGTATGGTTTGACAGGTGCAGCTTGCTTGGAAGATAGAGTCTGTGATGGAACAAATTAAACCTTTGTTATTGCTTTAGCCGACACCACCTGTACAAACTCTAGTGTACCGTATTATTTTGAAAGTGCGAAGGAAACTACGGAAAAGGATAATATTGATCAGCCATGCATGGTGTACGTGGGTGTGTGTGTGTGTGTGTGTGTGTGTGTGTGTGTGTGTGTGTGTGTGTGTGCGAGCAAGTGTGTGTGGTGAAAGGAGTCACAGGTGCAGCTTCCCACGGTAGGGGGTTGGGCTCTGAAGAGGATGGGATGGAAGGGTAAAGCTGAAATTAGAGGGGGCTGTAGGGAGTGAGGCTCTCGCTGACCCCTGAGACCTCTCATCAGGGATCTCATCGGCTTCAAAAAAAAGCCTCCCACGCTGCGGTGCTAACCTACAGTGAGCGTGCACTCACACTTGCACTCAGGCCGACTACAACACTGCCATTCAAAATTTAACCCTTTTCCTGTTGAGGCCATGATGATTTCGGCACCTCCTTGTTCACTCGATCGAAAACATCAGATCTGAAGTAGCACCAAGGGCTGCGCAGACTCGAAAGACGGAACGGTGCTCCTGTCACCACCAAGTGACATCCAGTCGAGCGCTTCACGCCATGGGGACGGTGTAAAGGTCATTCTGCTCATGTTGAGCATTAGGTCACGCGACCCACGAGCTTTCCCATGCCTTATCCAAAGAAAGCCTATAACCCAATCCCTGCAGGAGAGGCGACTTGCAAAAGTGGCCTATGAATAATCTTTAACAGGATAGGTGGGAGAAGGAGAGAATGAGAATGTGTCTCAATATCCGAGTAACTCTTAATGGGGACACAGGAAGAATGGTTCATTTCCTGGCTTCTATTAACAGGAGGAACTGTAAAGACGGGACACACTTCCCCTGGCTGACGCATCACGATCCCACTCTCCTCCCCTCATGTTCTACTTGGCTGCACCTTCCCAGGAGACCTCAGAAAGACTGATGGGATTCACCATCCTGGAGCAGGAGATTTGTTTGCTATGCAATGGGGAACACGGACTCAAGACTGCTCTCAACAGATTGGCGCAACCTCTCTCTCTTTTTCTTTTGCCAAAAAAGGCTTCCAGTGACACCTTGTGATAGATGACCCACAGAGGGCCAAGCATGGTAGTTATTCGTTCCAAGCTGAGTAACTACAGCATGTAATCTTCATTAATCTGGGACATCAATCCAAGCTCGCTAAATTCTCCTCTCTCCACTTACACAGACTAGGTGGGCCACCCTGAGTTGGAAGATCCACTATAGCAATTACAGCCAAATGTGTGACACCACTATGGCAGTTATAAGCTGCTGAAAGTTTTTTTTTTTTTTTTTTTTTTTTTTTATGCCCGGAGATGAGAACGTTCCCTGTTCTTTAGGTTGCAGAGATGTTTTCACATTTTTCGTTCTGGCGACAGGATGAATTTTTTTTTTTTTTTTTTAATGATGTGGTGGACCAGAGCCAAATGCTGTAGGACGTTTTCTGTGATTTTGGCTTTGAGGACTAAACCCTGGGTTAACACATATCTCAGAGTGTAGGCTTTTAACTATCAAATGCAATAAACTAAAATGCTTAAAATAACTTTACGGTCAGAAAGAAACCACATAACAAGGCTATTATTTGCGTACTAGTTGTGATCAGTGTATAGTAGTTGGTTCATTTAACACGTTTAGTTCAGAACGCCCATCTCTTTTGTGGAGCAGACTGCCATTCCCCTTAGTGGAAATTTATGGGGCTCGACTGGAACAGCCTACCAGGCCTCAAGTCCGTTCTCTCCGTTTACCCTGGGGACAAAACCTAGCTTGTATGCTAATATGTACAATTTCAGCTCAGTGGCCTCGAGTCAATGTCATGAAGGAGGCGTGTCGGCCTCTTTCTCCAGCACAAGGCCACGGTTGTGTCTGTGAAGCTTAGACTTTGTGTCATAAAGAGAAGGGCTAAGGATGTCAGTCGGGTCATAGGTTAGCTCAACGTCGATGACATTACATCTTCAGTGGTGGGAAGGGGAGGAAGGAAAAAAAAAAACTTGCTGTAATCAATCATTGTGCTGAGCACAACGTCATCTCCTCCCACAGAGGCACAAACAGACACAGAGGTCCCAAACATGCAAGGGGCAGACAGGTTGACCTGCCATTCATCTTCAAGGTGTCTGAAAGAAAAAGCATGGGCCATCTTCATAACTATCTTATATTTACCTATTATACCACTTTCACACACCAATACTGGTTCAATCTTTTTCAGTCAGCAGCCCTCACATGTTTTCCTTGAAGATTGCCTTGAACTAGAGCAGCCTAGTTTATGTGTCTGCTTCAGAGGGTTCCTATGGCTCAGGTAATAATAGGGCAAGAAGAGCAAGGTAGAGGGATGGGGCCACATCAAAGTAAATGGCAGACACAAATGCCTCATGTTAGTCCTATGGGAGCCATGCGGAAAGCAGGGGTCTATACATAGTGCTTGCCCTTTACTTGAAAGAAAAATTCAGACTTTTTTTTTTTTTTTTTTTTAAAGAGTTTTCCTGTTCGGTCACTAGTTTTCTTGATCATTTGCATAGATCATTAACCGGATCATTAAAAAAACAAAAAAAAACACAAGACCTTAAGTGCATTGCAGAAGCTTTACAAATAGCGATAATAATTAATGCCTAAAAACGATGGATTTTAGTAAAATCCTAGGTTTATATTAATCAATTCAGTGATGCACCGTCATTCAATGAATGCATCTCTGCACTTTAATCAACTTAAATCGATTTTATGAATTTATTCATGGTTGCATTTGAAGTCTGGAAACATCACAAGTTCCTCTATGATCCTACAGGTGGTGCGCTCTAAACTATTTACACATGGGCGGGCAGGCAGCACAGCGTCCTGTGTGGTAGAAGCACAGTTTGTTTAGAATGGCAACAAATTATGAAGGAAAAAAAAGATATTGCATTCGGAGATTCAGTTGTGTGTTTGTGTGTTTATTAAATTATTTATTACCTTTGTAATGGAGATGCACCAGTCGACTGGTGAGTGACCGGAATTGGCTATTTTTCGGCCTGATCAGCCTTTGAATATATAATGATTCTGTGCTGAGCTTCTACATAGTGCAAGAGAAATGCATTTTTAAGTGTTACCTTAGCAAAAGTTAAAAAGCCTTAGATCGGCCGTTTTCCTCCCAACTCTGGAGTGCAGGCTTTGAACTATTCAGTAAAATAGTCTCGGAACCCACTCATTACACAAACATCCACGTTAGAAGCTGCAGCATTTGAGGCAGTAAAACGTCACAGTTTCTTTATAAACCTACAGCTGGTACACTCTAAACGATTCACACACTGCACTGTCATCTGCCATAATTAGTATTTCTAAACAAACTTAGCAAATAATTTACTCCTAGCACACGGAATGCCAGGGATACATGCTGCTCAGGGAAAATGTCGATTTTTGTTTAATTTAAATACATGTTAAAATGTTAAACTCTTGTATTTGAAGCAAGTTTGTATAGTTTAAATGCTTTTAAGTAAGAAATTTTATGTTATGAGGAATGAGCTACATGTTTAATACAGAAACTGTTTTCTTAAAAACAAGCTTCAAGCTCTTAACATTTTAACAAAAAAACAATATCATAATCAATCAGGTTATTTATAAAATTGTGATACTTACAGAATCGCAATATTAATCGAATCGGGACCCATGTATCGTGGTAATATCGTATCGGGTGGACTCTGGTGATTCCCAATCCTAGTTTACAGTATATTCACAGACTATAGATCAATGTTCTAAAAGGTTTGCTGGATTTGTATGGTTTTGCCGGATTTGTATGGTTTTGCCAAGTCTGAAAAGTAGCTGCCTATACATTTAATACTTTTTCTATCCATTCCAAACATGCACTAGAATTCTGCCTTACTAAACTTTCATTCCCAGGCCAAAGGAAAAACCCTGTCCCGTCCCAATCAATCAACCAACCAACCAATCAATCAATCAGAACAGCCCTTCGCTCCTGTTGTCAATCTCACGGTCTCCCTCGACAATGTCGTCTTCTCTGCAAACTTTCCCATAGAAAATTAATACTCCCAGGTGAGTGGCTCTGTTTCGAATCAGTGCTGGATGCTGCGGCTTACTGAGTCGCACAGCAAGCTCAGCGAAAAGCCATTGAATTGACCCCCTCGGCAAATGAGCTCATTTGCTGTGACTCTAGTTCCGACTTCGACAATTGCCATTTTCCACAAGGCTTCCAGATTACAAAGGCAGACAATAGCTTTGTTAAGGGGCTTTGTGCGTCTGTGCGGCAGCGACACACAGCCTGACATGTACTTTGGGCCCTCTAGCTGGTAAACGATATTCGTTCATCGGAACCACCCTGCTTTCAGCTCGCTCCTTCACTCGGGTCGAGTTCCACTCGGAAGCGCAAGGCCCGAATACAATACGTTTTGTTAACCACACACACACACACACACACACACACACACACACGTATCCTAGTGAGTGTGTCGGTATATATTTTAAAAAGGTTTTTAAAAAGGTCCGAGTCTAAGCCAACAAACGATAGGCAGCAAGTGATTTACTGGCAGGAGCAGTCTATGGTACTGTTTTCATGTATACACACATGACCCATTTAGCATTCCGCTACTATGCCAACAAGACCATTGGCAATGCTCTGACAACACAACATACCCCTCCCTTTCTCCTAATTAAGCAGTAAAGGCCACACACATGCATGTACACAAAAAGGTGCCACAAAGTTCTCAAAGATAAGGAGCACTCTTGAGACGAGGGCTCATGTGTATAAACAACAGAGCACACCATTCTGCTGAGTGTTAGAGCCAGGAGGCCACGACTAGATGTTCAGAACCTACTAGAATAATATGTTGAGACAGAAGAGCTAGAGAGGCGATAGGAATAAGAAACTGGTACATGGTACCAGTGCAAGATCTCAACCCAGGGCAAAACTGGAAATCTGACATCAGGAACTCACGGTGGAAAGATTCTGTAATAATAATAATAATAAGATTCTATAATTCTACACATGGTTAACAGACTATCAGTCTAATCACACAACTTGTACCTGACGCTTCTAAATGATGATCAGCTTATATTCTTGATTCAAACAAACAACTCCAGCTGCCATTTTACTCATTAACCTCATTCCTGTAAGTCCAAAGAGCCCCGAAACAACAACTCCATCAAACTCTGGTCTCCCATGGCGACATTTTTTCTATATTTCTTATTGCCACATGCCAATCTACCAAGTCTGAAAAACGAGTGGCCTAGTTACGGTAGCTTTGAGAAGCCTGGTTACAGCCGCCCTGACGCCAACCAAAGCTCCGTTATCATCATTATCATTTCCAGCAGGTTCAGGGGTCAAGTGGGAATTAAAAACTGGCCGTGCACTAATGCACTTTAATTACAGCAGCGCACCTGCTCAGGGTTCGTATCCCACAGGAAGAGTCACACGCATGCATTAGTCGTGCACGTTCGCAGGCGCACGCGGACCCTTTGTGTTAGCGGGTAAACAAAACAGACGCAGCAAAACAAATCCGCTTCACCCCGAGCGTGCTAATAAGCGGAAAGCAAGCAATGGAGCAGACTTAATGCGAGAACACTCGAGCAAGATCTTGGAAATACTGCATTCTAAGAAGGAGGAAGGCAAACTTCCAGTTTCTAAGAGGTCTTGGATTGAAAAGACCTGAAGCAGCGTACTATAGAGCTTCCTGACGACAACTAGCGGAGCATCAGCGTTTAAAAACAACTGTTGCAGTCCTCAGCTCCACCTTCAGCCTAGCCACAAAGGTTTACCGATCGCCACATTTCCTCACCACAAGTCTTTAATTAATGGTAGCTTAGGTTTCTGGAGTAATCAAAGCGTTTAATGCGAGACAAGCACTTCTGAACAATGCCCAAGAAGGTTCTCTTCTTGAGAAGAGAAAGGAGTTCAAATTTGGATGTTTTGTTGTTCAAGACTAAAAAAGTACTTCCGTAAGTACTTCTTAAATAAGACTGTCTAAAAATGCTGTAACTATAAACATGAATGCATCTCCATACTGGTGCACATGGCCAGTGGAGGGAATAAATTCCTAGCTGTCATTTCTTCAAACACCACGACCTCGTAGCAATCTCTTCATGCTGGATTTTTCCCTCCTAACAGCAAAATACATTGCTGCCTAATTTAACCAAGACGACACTTAATCGATCGATCGTGTTCTGGCAAGGACTTGGAAAGCATTCTGCCAAAGACGGTCTCTAAAAGGAGCGTATTCTTTGTTTTAAAGCACACAGCATGTAGGAGCGGTGGAGTGGGAGGTGGCTGGCCTGTGCTCTTCCGAAACGGTCAAACATTCTTTTTCTTTCTCTCACTATACTTTACTGCTTTAGGAGTGTTTCAGCTAGAGACCGGACTAAAGGAACACATGTGTCTTTAATATTAAGACTTAAAGATGAACAGGCTTCAGAGGCCTCAGAGGCCAGGAAATCTCCCCTAAATATCAGGTAAAATGAGATAAACCATGGAGGCTTTTGAGTAAAAGTGCATGGCCTGCTAATTCACCTGATCTTTCAGCTCCTAAAAATCTCTCTTTCATGCCCATAAAGGGGAAAAGAAAATGCTACCATTAATTGTCATTCCCTCCATTTTCATAAGACGACACAAAAGCGCCGGAGCCTGTGGTCACGAGAAAGAAAATGTTTATTGAGGTAGCAGAACAAAAACCTGTTTTGTTCAGGGCAAAAAAGAGAGAGAGAGAGAGAGAGAGAGAGAGAGAGAGGTAAGAGCAGAAAAAAGAACCTTAAATCAAGTAAGAGATTCCTTCTGATGTTAGACGACTACAGTTGGTCTCCGTAAGCAGACAATAAGTCAAGATTTTTTTTCTCCCTCAATATGGCAACAAAATAATGCACAGCTGAAGAGTCAATGAAGTGCTAAAACTTTCTTTGATTTTTCAAATGTGCTGTACTGTCTGAATAAATTATTATAAAACTAAACAACATTTTTTAAATAATCTGTGAATTTCTGATTCATCACTTCAATCCGCATTCATTGTAAAAGTCTTTCAGGTTCACACAGAACTGTGCTTTACGCATTAAGATTTTATTATCTATCCCAAACATTCCCGTACGTGATAGAAAATCGAAATGAGGTGAAAGAAATTTGTTCCTACAGCCAAATGAGCATTTTCTAAAACTTACCGGACACACAACGTCTAAACAACTTCCATCAGGAGCCACCTGCTTTAAACGGATAATTATCGTTTTTTGTTGACTGAACATGTAGCCAGCTGTGACTGGCTAATTGCACGGTCAATAGTGCAATCAGTAGTACGGCTCGAGCACTTCTTTCCCAGGTGAGGCCTGAACAAGTGGCTGTACTGAATGCCCGGTTAAGGGGGAAGGGAGCACCAAGGGCCGCACATAATTGTTTACTGAAGGCCCGTGTAGCTGTCTCCTAGCAACCGCCCCGGCAAGCTCCCAATCAGGTCTAGCCAATCCTGCCGTTTTAGCCCTGATACGTGGCAGCCCAGGCGACTGGAGCTGTTGCGCCCGATCATAAAGTTACCTCTCGTCAGATCCCGAGATGAGAACTCTTGCTTGCTTTCTGATTCCAATACAAATCATCAACCGTGTCTAAGATGTGATCAGCAAGAGGATCTTATCCAAACAACAACCGAGTCCCGGAGTCAGGATGAATACAAAGCACACTCATAAATTTACACTGCTTCACACCTCTAAGGTTACGTGTATCGTTTACAGTGTCCTCTTACAAACATAGCCATCAATTAAAGGAACAAGCCAGTTATTGGGAAGGCACACAACCACTGAACACTCCTCACAGTCTAACCCCAAGGAAAAGCAAAGAACAAATGCAAATAGTGGGAACGAATTAGCTCTCCTCCAACAAGTGGTGCAGTCACTATCAAAGCTCGATCGAAGTGCTTCAATATCTCTTACAATACAGACGGAGGATGCAGTTACACCGGACGCACATCAATTGAGTTTCCGGATGCAGCGGAACCGGAGAGCTCATTCAATTTAGGGATGTTAGGGATTAGCTGGAAATGAAGTCATGTACCGTGGCATGGAAAGACTGGAGCTGTTAGGTTATATAAAAATATCCATTTGACACAAACAAACAAGCACAATATATACAGTTATGAGGTTGTCTGGGATGGAGCTGCGTGGGAAACTCACTAAAACACAACACAAGTTTGGGAAAGTACACAAAGCAAGTTGAGTGTGATAAAAACCCCGCATAAAGCCGTTTGATAGTTAGTTACACATTAACTTAGACGTTTAGCTTGAGGATGGGGGTTGAGTTGGACCAGCTGTATCAGAGGCAAGATGTTTGAGTAAATAATGCAATGAAAGATGAAAGTCAGCATGGTCACCTAGAGCTGAAAGTCCGGGCATGACGCCAGAGTAGACAGCCTATACTACACAGTGTGTTTGTTGTTTTTTGGGGTTCTTTCAAGGTGTGATACCTTTCTCATCTGATCTGATACCCGAGATGCCCACCAGCACCTACTGTTTCACACGTTCAGTCCAGAGTAATGGATCAGCATCAGTTTGTGCTTGGTGAGTGGATGTAGGGAAAACGAGAAACGCTCAGGTGTAGCCTGCCTACTGCCTGCCAGGTGTGTGTGTGTGTGTGTGTGTGTGTGAGAGAGAGAGAGAGAGATGCTGCAGAATGATGGGAAATCATAAGAGACACGCACCCCTAGGGCGCGCGCGCACACACACACACACACACCATACATTTCTCTCTCACACACAAGATGAATCTAGTGCGCCTCGGAGCTGCCCTGCAGCTGCACCTCGCTTATCAGGTTGACATGCTTTCACCTTAGAAATTCTATTCACACACACACACACACACACACGCATGCACAGTCCTGGCCTCAAGCAGAGACCACACCGGCTAAAACCCCGCCGAGGTTTTTTTTTTTTTTTTTCCATCACCTGCAAATGCATCTGCATCAGCATGTCCAATCTCGTAAAAAAAAAAAAAAGAAAGAAAAAGAAAAAAATAGAATGGTATTATGGTATGATGTGAAGAGAGCGCGCGCACTCACCGGCCACGCAAACTGGAACGGGATGACGATCTTCCCGGCGTCGTTGATTTTGTTGCCTTTAGCGCTTTTAAAAGAGAATATATTTCCACCCAGGACGCCGGTAGATCCGCTGCCGAAGTTGCACTGTCCGGTGGTTGTCACCTCGCTCTGGTACTCCTTTAAGCACACTTTAAAGTAGGTGTCGCACTCGTCGTGCGTGCACCGCTGGTCCCGCGAGTTGCGCGCGCCGTCGCAGCATTCTCCGTCCCACAGCTCGCCGTTTACATTCTCCACGCTCATCAGCTGCAGCTCGAAATAGCCCGAAGCCCGGGACACCTAAAAATAACATCAGAGAAAGGAATACATCCATTAAACAGGGGGGGAAAAGGCCTTTCAGAGACAAATGCAATCGTTTGCAGTTATATTGTATTATTATTTTTAGATTATAGCATTAAAGCCGCGCGACCGGTTGCAAATGGCTCGTTTTTTTTTTTTTTTTTTAAGATCACTTAGCAAGCTGGTTACGGCTTGGGATCGATGTTTTCTGGCATACAATCATGACAGGAACACACACACACACACACAAAAAGACGCCGCCGGGAGTTAAAAAGCTTGCAATTTCACAACCTGACAAATCAAAAAAATCGCATGATCACACGGGCGAGTGCGTAATTCAATCATCGATCAAATTCAGGATTTCAACTTTGCGCTCGAAACGGTCCAGAACCGCGTCAGAATCCCACTGCTTCTCACCTTGGTCCACGTCGTTAACAGCAGGCACGCGACGCAAAGCCAGCTGGTTATCCTCGCGCAATTCCACATGCCGCTGATTAATTACGCACAAGCGCAGAGAGACCAGAGACGGTAGACGGGCAGCGGCCGATGACCGGCGACACGATCCTCATCCGCTCCTGACATGCAAAAATTCGCAAGCGTGCTGTTTAGTGCGGCGACAGCTCCAGGTCCAGCTCCAGCTCGAGCAAACACACACTCACACTCTTTCTCTCTCACTCACTCACTCATACACACTCACTCACACTCTCTCTCACACACACACACCCTCCGTCAGATCACTCCACGGCAAATGATCATGTTTCCCAGCTACTGCACGCCTGGGGCCGCCTCGGCTGATTGGCAGCCGAATAAACCACTCACCAATCAGCGTGCTTACGTTGGCCTGAACGTTGTTTCTAAGCCAACCGCGTGGTGAGGGGCGGGGCTCTGGGAATATTGGAAAGGGGAAAAAAAAAAAGAAAGAAAAAAGCTGCCCGTGCCACCACAGAGGTTTCACAATTACAGTATTAGCAAATACACGCACACATATTTTATGTTAACAGTACGGGCCGTTAAGCGAAACCACGCTAAATTCTGTAAATTATTATTTTCTCCATTAACTTGCCCCCCCCTCAGACTGCATTATTAACTTAGTATATCAACAAACACGAAAACGTAAACAAGAGACTAACCAGAGGTAAACAGCCGGAAGGGAAAATTCCTAAAGGGTAAGAGAGAGAGAGAGAGAGAGACGCTCTTCAACTCTATATAAAAATGTCCAGTCGCTGTGTGTGTTTTTTTTATCCGTTTCGCTTTCTTCAAATCAACAAGAGAACGCAAGTGCTGTAATATCTTTAATTTTCCGTTAGACGCGTGAGTGAGTGGCTGGAGTGACGCAGCTGAGGTCGCCCTCTTTCGGACACGCAGACCTTTTCCACAACACCAGGGCTAACCAGTGCTGAGAGGAGCCGTGTCAAGGTTTACCTCCACAACCATGTTCTGCATCTCCATAAAACTGCATGTATTAAGCACACATACAATTTAGCTATACTAAATTTAATATAGGTGTAGGTTTACTTATTGGCCATTTTATCAGGTAAACTAATCACATAGGTTGGTAGGAAAACAAATACTGGGTCATCTACTTCTATTTGCTATACACAATCTTCTCCCCATTTCTTCTCACCAACCTTGTTTATCTGTGTGAAGAACCCACTGTAACCCCACTAGCACTGAACTGGACACAAGTATTTGGCCAAACTTGTTAAATTGTTGAATTCAGTGTCCCCAGTAAAGGGCGATCTTAATAATACCACCACATCTTGGACAATGCTATGCTTCCAACTTTGTGGCAACAGTTTGGGGTTGAAAAGCTTGCAATTTCACATCTTGACAAATGAAAAATTTCTATTCCAACATAACTGTGCTCCAGTGCACAAAGACTATAAAGACATGGTTTAATGATTTCGATATGGAAGAACTTGACTGGTCCGCACAGAGCCCCTGACTTCAACCCCCTCAAGCACCTTTGGGATGAACCGGAACGGTGATTGCGAGCCAGGCCTTCTCGCCCAATTATTATTGTACACATTTCAGTAGTTGGATGGTAAACCTGGTACGCTACATGGCCATAATATATACTGATCGGCCATAATACTCACACCACAAAACATTAACGCTGTAACACTTAATATCAATTAAAAAAAAAGTAAACTGGTGACAGGATCATGGGCACCCATCATCTGGTCGGATCCTACTGATAAGCTAATGCAGCATAAAGTGCCCAAAAATGTTAATGTGACCACAATAGAAAGGCACCAGAACACCCAGTGCACCACAGCCCACCGCGCACGTGACCCAGGAGGTATAAAGCTTAAGGCCACCATCCTGGCTTCCATGTTTCCCAGATCCCAATCCAATTGAACATTCATGGCATGCACCAGACAAACCAAGTCCAGTCCTTATAAGCCCCACCCTGGAACCCACTGCACCCAAAGTATCTGCTGACAACGTCCTGGTGCCAGACACCACCGCATAGCCGCAGAGGCCATACAGAGGCACACCCTGGCACAAGGAGAACCCAAAACCCAGGTGGTTTTAATGTTAATTTATGGCTGATCAGTGTATGTATACAAACATCACACTGTATGTGCTTGTTGAACATCACATGTCAGTTTTATTCCCCTTTGGTGCAATAATAACCTCTAATCATTTGGGGAGGCTTTCCACTAGATTTTGCAGTATGGCTGTGGGATTTCGAGCTCGTCCAGCCCCAAGAGCATTAGTGAGGTCAGGCACTCATGTCTGGTGAGGAGGTGTTTAATGGGGTCAGGGCTTCGTGTAGGATACTGTAGTTCTTCCATGCCAATTTTGTTAAACCATGTCTTTATGGAGCTTGCTTTGTGCATGGAGTATACTGGTCATGATGAAACATTTTTGAGCCTATTATAGTTTCAGTGAAGGGAAATCCAACTGCTAGCTCATGTTTTTCCGAAGCACAATCCGTGTTATCTTTTACTTGTTCATCATAGTAATGTTTTTGCGTTCGGTTGGTGGACCGTTCTGAATCCAAAAATAATACCACGCTCCTTAAATCCAGACAGTGCTGCTTTTTTTTGCATACACCTATACCAGTACCACACACACTGCTGTGCTTTTGTCAGCCTGATAAAAATCTACAACTTAAATAATATCTAGCCAGTGAATTAAGTGGTGATAGTGCCAGATTGGTCTAGTGGCATGATTGTTTGTTTATTTGTCTGTTTATACTGTATGTCATTTGTCATTTGTATCTGATGGATCACCAGATATTACAATTATGTTCTGCTTTGAGACCTTGCACTGATGTTAATCACCACCAACAGTTCATTTAAAAGGAATTCAACTGGATCAGTTTTAAGGAATGTGATCTTTCCAGCAATAAATCTGTAAATGTTGTTTGTGAGTGAGGCCATGGTAATATGCATGTTTACATTATGGAAAAATGGAGGCAATCTGGCTTGACATTTTGTCTCCCTCTGCTAGACATGGAATAAATAAGCTCAAGGCTAAAGCAGGCAACAGCCTTACTTAAATCTAAAATTTTGGATGCTGTCAGAGCAGCCTACTTCCAGCCTGATGACAATTGGAAAGCTGGGTTAAAAAAAGTAGGAGTTCTTGGTGCATGTAGTAAGAGAAAGTGGGGGAGAGTTAGTCAGAGACAGAGGTGGGCATAGTGGGGGAGGTGGCTCTCAGGGAAGGTAAAGTAGAAGCCTTTCGTCATCCATATTTCATGCTTTCAGTTGGAGGCCTCAAACATATAGGCAACTGGGGCATTCCTTTTTATCCCTAATCATCGCCTTGACCTACTTTAGCACCTCACACACATTGCTGACATCAACCAAGACGGGTGAACATAATGCCAGCCCCAACAATCTTGTCAAAAAGGTGCTGATTAGAAACTTTGCAGCATGTGCAAAAAGCACGAGGCCTAAAATATCACCTTGCAGAACAGCACATTAAGTAATTCCTAGGATCTGTTGCCTTGTACATATTCTCTGCTACACTCACTGTTGTATGGCACCACTATATTTGCTGAAGGGGAGTCTGGTTTCCATAGCGATGGCTCTGTGATTGTCTCTACTGTAAACCAAGCTCACAGGAAATTAATAGTGATATAATAAGGCTTCCCAATGATGGCGATTTATTCATGCATATATCCCCTGACACTTTAAAACTCCAGCTGGTGTATGTGCCATTTTGCTATGGGTATAATTAATCCTGGAGATGACAGGTAACATTTTGTGTAGGGTTTTGAAAATCTTGTTGAAAGCTTGTGGCAAAATTCTGTGCAAACATTTCTTAAAAACATAATGTGCAGGCTGGTGCAGTACGTTTTACAGTAGGTCACAGGTTTACTGTGTAAAGCTACTTTTTCCACATTTGAAAGGTGGGAGGAAATGGCAGAAGTAGAGTGGGAAGGGGATGAGTTTGTTATGTAAGTTGTAATTCAAATAAGGGCAACATTTTGAATTTGATATTCCAGAGTATTCCAGATACAGCTGATGTTCTGGTGTTTTCTTACATGAAATGAGTGTGCGACAGTTCTGCGGGAGGAAATGCCCTGGTAGGGGATATTGCCGCCAGAGAAAAAATGCCAGATTGGTTTGAGCTGTCAGGAAGGATACAGTCAACTCAAATAATCACTATATAATTGATATATAACATCTTGTCAGGGATATAGCATCAGGCCTTAAGATGGATGAGCTACAACAGCAGAAGACAACATGATTGAAACTGGGCACACAAGGATTAAAATCAAATCACCTGATCTTTTTCAGTCCAGTTTCGGTGATTTTGTATTTTTGTTTTTAGCTGACAGGAGTGGCATACAACATGGTCCTCTGCTGTTGTTGCTCATCCACCTCAAGGTTTTAATGTCTTGCTTGTTCTAAGATGCTTTTCTGCTAACCAAGGTTGTAAAGAGTGCTTATTTGAGTTACAATAGACTTCATGCTGGTCAAACCATCCTGGTAATTTCTCTCTGATCTCTCCCGTCAACATTTTTTAGGCCTGCACACAACCCTCAGTTTTTTAAATACTTAGACTAGACCATCTGGCACGAACAACCATGCCATGGTTAAAATCACAGAGATGAGAATCTTTTCCCCATTCCTGTTTCATGTGAGCATTAACCAATGCTCCTGGCCTGTATCTGCATGATTTTATGCATTTTTTTAGCTGTCACATGATGATTGGATAACTTCATACCCTAAAGCATGTGTCGACTACCAACCGGATAAGGTGAAGGCGAACACGTGCGGACTGCGGCTCATGCAGTGTCACAGGGTAGCTCACAGGAAAGCACAGTTTGCCTGTTCTGTATATATGAGTTCAAAGGCACTTACGATTGGTTACTATCACTGTGAGTGATGGAGAGAGACAGTAATGCCTCCATCAAACTCAGAGAGGACAGCCAGTATTGCTCGGCTCCCGGCCACATACGACCATGGCGTCGTGAGGATGCCACATCCTGAGCGCAAGTCCTTCTGGCTATAACGAACACTTCTCTGTCGCACCATCCGAGATCCTCAGGGCTAACCTCCTTTAAACTTAGCTACTAAATACTAAAAATAAAATACCACATAAAACATGGGACATATTGTAGGATACTATAATCATGCACCCAAAATGAAATATATATATTCTAGGTTTCATGCTTGTGAAGTCAGTTCAATTCTGCATTACAAAATGTTTACAGTGTATTTTGATAGTAACTATGTAAGTAAATCTCCACCACTTTGGCAGTGGCAGTTACCTGTTTCCCGCAAAGTTTTTAATTTATTATTTTTTATTTTATTTAGCCATCATTCCTGTTTCCAACATTTTTCAAAACAAAGTTACACCAATAAATCCTGCCCTCCGGTTTTACAGACACTGTCATTACACGAGTCCAGCATTATAAGTTTCTGTCTGGCGTTCTGTCTTCACCCAGACAAACCATTATAATCAAATACAAATGGTCATAATTGTTTGTCACTGTTTTTTCATGGTTGAAAAATGATTGCGGTGGCTTCCATAATCATTCTCTGATGCTCAGGGATTTTTTTGGGATTTACATGAACTTGGTGAGACTGTTCTGTACAGTATGTGCTGTACATCCCTGTGAAAACTGTCACACTAACAGCTCAGCTCTGATTTACTGGCAATAGACCCCCCAGGATCAGAAGACAACAGTCATCAATCAGTATGATTTAAGGCTAAATGACTCAGTGTGTGAGGCAAAGCCTGAAGAAATGAAAGTAAAACAGAGAAAAATGCTTACAAGCTACAACTGCAATTTTAAATCTTCACTTGCAAATCCATCAACATGACAATATCAGTAACACTACAGTGTGCACAAAGGCAGGTCACAGTGGCATTAATAATGTTGTTTCTGCTTGATTTTAGCTTTGTCTTTCTTTCGAAACCTGAGGACTTGACAAATCCTGTTTGGTTCCTTGGCACGAAGCCTGGGGCCTTTCACACACTGCTAGTGTGACTGACATATTAACGATTCAGCAGTGCTTCCAGAAGGTGTAGCACATTTTACCATGACACTATGACACTTCTTTGCATCTATCTTTGTCTCATCTGCCCTGATTATTTTATATATATTTGGCCTGTTGTTTGCTTAATACGATATGTCATGATTAAGCATTAAGGCTGTTTAAGCCTAATAGATTTTCACCAATTGCTCACAGGCTTTAACATTACTGGCCCAGAACAGTTTTCTAGACTGTATAGTTAACAAAAGGTAAACAGTTATTTACCAAGATCAACAAACGCGTGTTTAGCACAATTTAATTTCGAGTATGTGACCCCACTTATGAAGAATCTAACTTTTCGTGTTCCGCCTGTGGTACAAAAACAGCCTTAATTGTGGATTCTTTTTATGACAGGAAGGCATCTGCTGAATTCTGAAGCGTCAGTCAAGAAGTTTTCATTTGGTTTTCCATCATAAATTCAACCCTGAACTGTTTAATAAAATGTGTACAATGATAGATTACATGTATGCCTCTCCATTCCAGCCTACACTCTAAATGTGCATATTTCTAGTGAAGCAGAACATGAGGGCATCCGAAACCTAACTAAGCTCTGGCTGATCACACCCTCATTTTGCCTCTGCGCCCTTATCTCTGCGGAAACATGGCTTCCTCCTGCCCCAAAGATCACAACAGATTTATCCTAGGATAGTGTGTAGTCCAAAGTGGGCATGTGCCGTGCACTGGGGACTGAGGAACACATACACAATCAGCCGTGCTGCCTTGGACATTTAATGAAAGTATCCTAGATAACAGGACTAAATCATTACTGGCATTTGGCTAGACCCAGGAATTAACCGTAACCCTTTTTACTTTCACTCTTATTCAAGAATATAAAGTATACAATAATGATTAGACACAAGAAAGTAAAAGTACATTTTCACAACAGTTTCACATCTTGTCAGAGAAAAAAATACAGCAGATACAGCAGATTTGAGGATCATATGAATAGGTTTGGACATGTTGTTTGGGTATTCCTCAGCTCAGCTGGTGGAGCGCCTTGAGAGCTGAAGCAGGTTAAGTTGTCCAGGCTAAAAACCAGGGCAACACCAGTACACTGACACACTCCTGGCCTTTCCCTCCCGTTTTCTCTCCACAGGAGCAGGTGCAGAACGCGCCGCACAATAATCTTTACAATTAGAGCTTTTACAATAGACCCAATCAACCTTGACTCTAGGGCCAGGGAAGGGTCATTTCAGAGTTTTAGACAAGCCTAGCCAAGAATTTGGATGCAGCAGAAGAGAAGTCAGAGTCAAACTTCACCAGAAGAGAAATATCATTTCATTCTTACTTTATGAAAGTTCATAGTAAAGTATCTAGTCTTTTTCTTCTAGTGTATTTTTGCTAGCATGTTCTCCCCGTGCTTGGTGGGTTTCCTCCGGGTACTCCGGTTTCCTCCCACAGTCCAAAGACATGTAGGTTAGGCTAATTGGGTTCCCAAATTGCCCGTAGTGTGTGAATGAGTGAGTGTATGTGTGTGTGTCTGTGCCCTGTGATGGATTGGCACCCTGTCCAGAGTGTACCCTGCCATGTGTCCTAAGTCTCCTGGGATAGGCTCCAGGCTCCCCGTGACCCTGAATACAGGATTAAGCGGTATGGAAGATGAATGAGTGAGAGTGAGTGTATTTTTGCTAACTTGTTCTGCATTTCTGCAAGTCATTTCTGTAAATGAATCCACAAAATACTGTGTGTAGTTTTACAATTTAGATTTTTTCATATATTTCACAGGTCATAACATGTAAAAATAAATTTCATACAACCATGTGCAAAATGTTAGCATAGTTTTAATGTGACTTTTACTCCAATTGCTTCTAATTCGTCAGGTATTACATGATAAATTTTCTAGCTCTGTTTAAGAGTAGATTGAGCTGCAAGTATTTATTAAGTTTAATAATAACAACCTGCAATTACCAGGGAGTAATATGCCAAAGACTGCAAAAAAAAAAAAAAAATTTAAAGAATATATACTGTCATTTATACGATGAAGTTTTTTTTATGTGGAGATGCTCATTATGTTTTTTTTTTTTTGTGAGTCTCCAGTGGCAGGGCTCTAATTCAGAGAGAAGCCTTTTAAGTATGGGAGTGACTTCACAGTGGAGGGCTTTGCAGTTTTATGGTAACATGACAAGTTGTAGGTTTTGCGCCCAGGTGTGAATAAGTGTGTGACTGTATGATCGTGTGCTGAGTGCTCTGGCATCGACAGGCATGCTATTCAGGGCAGGTCCATGCCATGTCTTGCGACCCAGTTTTCATGGAATACTGCTTCGGAAGCTCCATGACTCTGACCAAGATAAAACACATACATACAACAAAATTATTATCTTGATATTATTCTTAGTCTCAATCATGATAAGAGAGAGAGAGAGAGAGAGAGAGACACTTGACAAGAAACAGCTGTTTGTAGTGTTGGCAACAGGGATTAATTTATTTTGTGGACATCAAGGGTATCAAAGATGTTTGCATGCAAAGTTCAGAGAGTATGCAGGGAGCATTTGGCTGATAAAATGAAAATATATTAATGCTGTATTCTTTGTCTGTGGGCTTCATCTTGAGTTCCTTTTTTGCCAAATCTTTGGCTCTTTCTCTTTAGGTATCTGTTAAAATTTTTGTTTACTTCTTATTTAGCTTTTTAGATAATATTGTTCCTTTTCATTTTGCCTGATGGTTTAGATTGAGGTATTTGCATACATTTTACTCTTAGAATTATCTGATTGCAAATGTTTTTATTTGTAGATTGAGATTGTAAAATGTTATTTATATGATATTTTCCCAACATTCTGTATTTGCTGTAAAGACTCTTCTACCATTGTTAGTAGAAGAAACCTACTGTCCATCTAGCTCTACATCTACTCTTCCTGAGAAATCATAAGAACCAAGGCCAAATATGATAAGGCCCAGTCATAATATCTACACTTGACAAAGCTTTAAGACGATACTTTGAACGTCACACACAGAACACTGCTAATTTTAGTAAGAGAGGATATCCGTCCTGTGAATGACATCACACTCCAGCCACTCGTGGCGTTCACTCTTCTGAACCATGTATATGAAACTGCACATGTTTTGGCTGCCCCACAGCAATCCCATGCACTCATCCAGGATATCCTACTACAAAATCATGATGGTGGCTCTCCTGTCTGCTTTGCTTGTTTTTATCCTAACCCATTGCAAGTTTGACATCCGTCCTATGGTTCAGAGAGAGTTCAGTAAGTCAAAGGGTATAAGAGCACATGAGCAACGCTAGAGAAGTGCTAGGACTTTCGGGACCTAATGCTAGAATTAAGACTAAAAGAGAGAGGTGGCCCCTTTGGAGATTTTTTGCACTTATCCTATGAAGAGTGGTTTGTGAATCCTCATAAATATCTGTAGATAAGCAGAGAGAAGCCTGTGCTCTCTTAGCATGTTCTTTATCCTACTCTAAATCACAGGCTCCCAGTATTTCTACAAGAAAGTATGACTTATAATTTGCATTTTTTTTTTTTAGTTGGACTAAACTACGCATGTTACTACGCATGGGGTTTGCTATGATATAAAAGTAAAGTATCCTTATACTGTATAAAAATAACCTGCCCACAGATCACATCATAGCTCATATTCACCATCTGACCATGATTAGTGGAGCATCCACTTGACCAACCACTTATACGGACCCTTGTTTCCAATGAGAAAGGCTTGCAGGACAGCGAGTGGGCAGTTGGCTCAGGTTCCTCCGTCCCCATGTAGGCACCATGCTCTCATTTGCATACAGATGGACAGTGTGGTGGAATCATATTAGGTGTCCTCCCTCTTTTTGTCTGCGGGTCACAACTCCAGTGGTGGGCACAATGCTCAGTGCACTTCAAAGGGTCGGTCACACCTGGGAGTGCCGGGAGAAAGGGGGCGGCCGCCCGTAGCCAGCCGCACAGATGGCCTCTCACGCTGGTGCACAATGGCCGAGCTGTAAGTGGTCCATGTGTCAGGTTACACATAAAGCTCCTCAGCAACCCCTGGTAGAATTGGTGCTCCAGGCCATGCAAGAATGGCACATATCTATTTCATTATCATAATTTCATTTACATGTTTATTTGTAGTATTGCAATTTGTTACAGAATACACAATACATTCATTTAAGTTAAGGAGGCACATGCAAAATAGACTCCTTGTGCCCCGGATTTCAGCCTCCAGATTGTACAATTTCCTTCTTGACTGACGTGTAATCATAGTATCTCACAAGGTATAGTCTCTGTATGGCTCAGTGAACTCAAAATGGGGCAAGCCTGAGTGCTGTGACTTAATGGCAATGCTGCAACCATGTAGATACAGTGCCCTGCAAAAGTATTCATACCCCCTGAACTTTTCCACATTTTGTCATGTTACAACCACAAACGTAAATGTATTTTATTGAGATTTTATGTCATAGGCCAAAACAAAGTGGCACAAAATTGTGAAGTGGAAGGAAAATGATAAAAGTTTTTAATTTTTTTTTTACAAATAAAAATCTGAAAAGTGTGGTGTGCATTTCTATTTAGCCCCTTTACTCTGATAACCCAACTAAAATCCAGTGGAAACAATTGCCTTCAGAAGTCAACTACTTAGTAAACTACTTAGTCCCCCTGTATGTAATTTAATCTCAATATAAATACAGCTGTTCTGTAAATCCCTCAGAGGGTTGTTAGAGAACATTAGAGAACAAGCAGCATTAAGAAGCCCAAGGACCACACCAGACAGGTCAGGGATAAAGTTTTGGAGATCGCAAGCTTTGAACATCTCATGGAGCACTGTTTAATCCATCATCTGAAAATGGAAAGAGTATGGCACAGCTAAAGCCCTACTAAGTCATGGCCGCCCACCTAAACTGACAGGCGGGGCAAGAAAAGTATTAATCAGAGAAGCAGTCAAGAGGCCCAACTCTGGAGGATCTGCAGTGATCCGCAGCTCAGGTGGGAGAACCTGTCCACAGGACAACTATTAGTAATGCACTCCACAAATCTGCCCTTTATGGAAAAGTGGCAAGAAGAAATCACTGGTGAAAAAAAACATAAGAAGTTTGAGAAAAGCCATGTGAAGGACACAGAAAACATGTGGAAGAAGATGATCTGGTCAGATGAGACCAAAATGTAACTTTTTGGGCTAAATGCAACTAGCACTGCACTGCAGATTGTACTGTAAGTGCCTTCTTGACTGATGTGTAATCATAGTATCTTACAACATTCTAACACACCATCCCCACCGTGAAACGTGGTGGAGGCAGCACCATGTTGTTGGGATGCTTTTCTTCATTATGGACAGGGAAACTGGGTACAGTTGATGGGAATACTCACTCACTCACTCACTCACTCATCATCTATACCGCTTAATCCTGTATTCAGGGTCACGGGGGGCCTGGAGCCTATCCCAGGAGACTTCGGGCACATGGCAGGGTACACCCTGGACAGGATGCCAATCTGATGGGAATACTGATGAAGCCAAATACAGGGCAATTCTTGAAAAAAACCCGTTAGTGTCTGCAAAAGACTTGAGACTGGGGGGTGTTTTAACTTCCAGCGGGACAACAACCCTAAACATACAACTAGAGCTACAACTGAATGGTTTAGATGAAAGCATATTCATGTGTTAGAATAGCCCAGTGAAAGTCCAGACCTAAATCCAACTGAGAGTCTGTGGAAAGACTTAAATATTGCTGTTGGATGCTCTTCATCCAATCTGACAGATCTTGAGCTATTTTGCAAAGAAGAATCTCTATATGTGCAAAGCTGGTAGAGACATACCCTCTGACTTGCAGCTGTAATTGCAACGAAAGGTTCCTTCCACTTCCCAAATATGTGCCACTTTGTGTTGGTTTATCACAAAAAAATGTCAATGAAATACATTTTGCTGTTGTACTGTGACAAAATGTGGAAAAGTTTATGGTACGCATGGTGGTAAGATCTGGGTTACATCTTTTGGCATCATGTGTATCTGGGTGGACCATTTTAAACCCTGCTCCTGGATTCTTGCCTGTACTTGGCCACTAGGATGAGACTAGAACATTTGCCCTGTAGAAGAAGGTTACTGGAGGTTAGCATATGCCTTTACTGACAAAGATGCAGCCAGGAAGATGTGCATCTTTTTGAACATTGTGAGGGGGTGTGTTACGACCTGCTGCCATCTTGTTCCCTGGCAACAAGTCCTTCAAGCAGCATTATTTGGGGTTTGGAAATTTTTTTTGCAGAATGCAGTAGGTGTTTATAAGTCAGGACAGAAAAAAGATCTTGAAAGGAAACTTCCCTTTTCACCTGCTGTGATAACTGAAAAAATGCATCTTTCAGCTAGCATCCACGTATTAGTCAGTCTGAAAGACTTCACCACAAGGATTTGGCAGGCAAGCAGAGTTAGCTTACAGGGAGTGGCTATGCATGGTAGGATATAGCCAAGAAAAGGCAAATGAGGTAAAGTAGTTAAAGCCATGAATGATGACTACGCTGAAGTTTTATATCAGTTTTATATCAGTTAAAAGCTCACCAGAGCTTGGCAGTTGATAAGAAATTCTCTATGTATAATATGAGAAAATAATAAGCAGTTCGAGTGGTCCCTTGACACTTGGGTGGTATTATGCAGTCTACAAGAATTCATTTCTGGCAGCATGCCCCAACATCCCTGTCAGCATTGAGTTTCTCTGGAAGAAGCTCGCTCCGCCTCTCTCTGACAAGAGCTCACCTTCACACAATCGTACCTTACAATTATGCACTTCTTTCTATCAGCATCTGCATTTATGCTGGCATTATTTACCCATCCATCAGCAAGACTATCATACGTTTCAAATAATATGGCCAGATTCATCTGGAGGACAGCTATATTCATACTGACAACTAAGCAGGCAGCTGACGTATCAAGAAACTCATTGATTCAGCAGTTCCTGACAAAGCTAGCAAACATGAAGTAAGGTATCTTAATGGTGCTATGGTGTACCAGTCACTTATCTGAAAATCAATTAAGCCTTGCTAAATGAGGCACTGCCAGCCTTTCTTTGGCATACAAATAAGGCCTTGTATCCACTGACATGTATTCTGCTTTAAACGAAAAAGGAAAAAAAAATAATAATAAAGCACGACCAGTCTCCATATGTGGCTGTCCGCATGGAAGGTAAAGTAATTCTGGAGTTTTCTAAGATTGATTTACTCATCCAGAGACTCAAAGTTTTTTTTTTCGGTCAGTAAGACCCAGATGAAATGTGTGCCTGTTGATCATCAGTGGAGTTGTGGGCATTACCAGGGCAGGACTGATGGTCTGCAGTGATCCATCAGAATCATCAGAATCTGAAGAGAATTCAAGAAGTACTTCTGCCTTTCACTGATTATAGTTGTTAGAAGGAAGGGGTAAATCCAGGTAATGTCAGATTCTTAAAGCTGGAATATTGACAATCTAATCTACTGGTCAGATGCCAGTTAAATTCAGTTTTATTTATATAGCGGTTCTAACAATGGTCACTGTCGCTAACCAGCTTTACAGAAACAAAAAGAGGGAAATTACTTTGAAAAGTGTGACAAAACATGTATAAATCAAAATGATCGGATTGTCCCTAATGGGCAAGCTGAGGGTGACGGTGGCAAGGAAAAACAACGGGAAGAAACCTTAAGAAGAACCAGACTCAATAGGGAACCCAGCCTCACTTGGGTGATATAAGATAGCAGGGACTGATCTGCAGTCATACTGTGTGTTAGGATGCTGGACGTTCAGTATGACAGGAGAGATGTTTAAGTTAATATAGATTCCACATGTGTTATTAGAGGCTCAGGTACAAAACTGTTCACAGGAATTTCAGACCTGCACTACTGAGCGCCTGCAGTCTCAAGTCATGAACTGCCTAGATCAGCCGAGTCCAAGACCACCTGTACGCATCCAAATGAAGAGATCTCCAACCAGAAGCAGGGCACCAGAATGAGAATAAGAGGTCAGAGGGGATCTGATCACTGGGAGCTTAGGAGCGCCATGTGTAGCTAAACAGAGAAAGAGAGAGGGAGAGAAGTTAGGTATGGTCACAGTCACATTATAAATGATGTGCACAAGCTTTGTTTATTAAAAAGAACCAAGCTAGTTAAGTAAGGGGAAGGTTTATATACAGGTATCAGGTTTTTTCCCTAAACATTAAAGGCCAATTAGGCTAATCAGAGCTGTTGTTTACTTTTAGCAACTAAATGAAAGTCAAATTTCTAAATAAACAATGACTAAACAGCTTTGACAAATGTTATGTATACATAGTAAATAAACAGTGAAATTCAAAGACCAAGGACACTTAGCTTAATAAATCAAGCAGGCATAGGAGATATGGTTAAGTGTTTCTTTGCCCTCCCTCATGAACACTCATTGTGTGACTTGTTTTGTGCCGTGCTGTTGCTATAGCAAAGTCGTGGTACTTGTACTTAGTTACTCGAAGCTATTATTTGTGTCCCTTCTCCCCAACCACCTGTCCCACCCCCACAATCCTTTGCTCTGGACATCCATCAGTAACACAGTCTAATGATTACCACTGTGCCTAATAGAAAAGGGCTGAACACAAACATCACCTTGACGACTTGGCCTCTCTCATAGGTCCTACAGAGAGCATTCGGCAACACCAAGCTTCCTCTAAGCCCCAGGACAACTATGCTAGAGGATGGGGACCTGACAAATTGGCCCTGTCTAAATTAAGACAACATAGTACAGAGGCACAAGGGTAAGTCAGATGTCAGCAAATCTTCACTTTCACTTCGTCATCATTTCCTAGTAGTAAACCACCACAACATTTAGAAAATTCTGGGTGATGTATTACTAAATAAAATATAAAATAGGGAATCATACATTCATAGCATGTACAATTATGCATTACAGGCCTTTAGAGTAAATGCACACATAGGTTTAAATTCATCAGAGTAACAGAGTATGTAGATTTATCTTTATTTATGTACACTCCATCCAGATTAATATACACATGAAGCACATGCAAGACATCACAATACAATACATAATTCAAATGCATAGAGTATATTTAATAAAAAAAAATCCAGCACACAAAGAATTAAATACAATTTTCATATAAACACTAACAATGACTTTAAAATTAAGTAGAAAGAAGCACTGCTGTACAATATCCATAGGACTTGATTGTATTTTTTTTTTCTAAGTAAAAGCATGTAGGAGACTATAAACGATCACATAGAAACAGGATAGGATCAGAGGCTTAAAAAGACATCAACTATGGTTTCCAGCACACAACTTGAGCTTTTCATCCACATGCATTCAGTGTTTCTGTAGCATATAATATTCAGGTAATAATGCTAAAACTATCAGCGTTAATACGGTCATAAACAGTACCATCCTGAAGCTTCATTAAAAGATATACTAGACATCAATGGATGAGGGTGAGTCAAACATTATCCCCACTCCAGTTATATTAAAACTTCTCTGTGGCACACTGTCTTATTAGCGCTTTCTGTTCAAGCTTGCTGTGCAGGCGTGAATGTGTTGCATCAGTTCAATTTGCAAGCAAAAATGGCTGAAATGGATGCTCAACTCACAGAAGAACATCAGTGCTTGGATATCTGCAAACAAGATTTGGACTGATACTGATAAGAGAATTATAACTGGTGACAAGACATGGATCCATCACTACAAGCCTGAGAGTAAACGGCAGAGTATGGAACGGAAACATCCTCAATCACCGACCAAGACAATCTTCAAAAGTCAACCATCTGCTGGAAAAGTGATTTTTACAGTTTTCTGGGATTCTCAGGGAGCAGTATTGAAACATTATCAGGAAAAAGATTCAGCAATCAAGAGTGCTTGTTACAGTGAGATACTTATTGAAGAGCTGAAGCCTAAACTTCAATGCATATCCACACACTTCTGCCCATATTGTCGACACTCAAAAGATATCATTTTAAAGTGTTAAAGCATCCTCCCTATAGTCCCACTCCTTCTCCATCAGACTTTCACCTGTTTGTTCCCCTGAAATTAGCACTACAAACACTTGTTGACAGATGGACAAAATGTATTGAAAAGCCAGGTGATTATTTAAAAAAATTTTTTGTCTTTTTGAAGAATAATTACAATAAATCTTACAGGGAAGGAGTGCATATAATTTTTGACTCACCCTTAAAATTGGATGTTTTCATTTTGTACATTGAAATAGATTTTAAATGCAAAAAAAAAAAAAAAAAATTGTTAAAAAGTAAAGTTATTGAAGTAAAAGTCAGCTTTTTAAAAATACAAAACCCTGACAAAATCTTACATAGCATAGCTTTAAATAAAGGAATGTACTTTATAATTAGTCACACTTCACATGTTCAAATGGCTTACTTGTAGTTGCTCCCACATAAACAACAAAACACTGACTGTTTAGATACAAAGCAAAGAATTCACACCCATCCAGTAATTGAAGTAGTTATTACGTTCTGTATCTGAAAATCTGGAATATCTGAAAACAGTCAAATAGATCATTGCAGTATTGAATGGCTTATGACCTTTATCGTCCTGGAAAAGGTACCAAATAGGCATAGCATAGTATAAATATTACTCAAAAAACTAAAACTCAACAAGTTAAGATGAAACCTCAGATGCAGCATGTGCAAAATACCATAAACACTACATGGACTTGAAATAGAAAGAAAATGACAGTCACAATGTTAGTTTTCCTGATTGAAGAGACATTTATGATGTCACAATGTCCTCTGCTCAGAATGTTTCATTATTACCTTTAATACTAGTTTTAATTTATACCATATGTTGGATATGAAGTTTTTCCTGGGTGAGCTCACTCATCTCTTGCACATAAGAATAAGAATACCAGAGTAGCTTTCTAATTCTAGGGAAAAAAAGAAACAGAGATCATAATATCAGTGCTAATCAATGTTAATTATTCTGTCTATATTGTTATTACATTTAATTCCAGTTTCAATAGTAATTCTTTTTTGATATTCTGCTATTTATTCAAGTTTAGGAAACTTACAAGTCTTACATCTTACAAATTTACTGTTCAAACATTGAACACTGAATTACCAATAGTGATTCTTATAATCAAGTGGCTTCTAAAAAGTTATTTAGAAACAGCAGGAAACCTCACACCATTTCAGCATCAGTGGAAAAAATGATAAAAATGGGATTACAAAATTATTCAACTTATGTACACTGATGTTTTTGTGCTTTTATTAACATGAGCAGACACCAAATGGGGAAACAAACTCAATTTCAATTTAAAAATGAGGTCTCTTTAAAGACATCCCAGTTTGATGTTAAGGATTGATAAAAGAGCATTGTGTCTAACCCTGAATACGTCATAATTTGCGTTAGACCTGAGATGTCTGCAAATGCTTGGCTAGTCTTTGCACGATTAAGAGACAAAGTTGGTAGCTGCCTGTTAGCTATGCTTTATAGCACATAAATCAAGTAACACACATCTGTCTCTTCTCCCCAAACCGCCTAGGTGATACGAACAACTTATTCTTCTAACCTCATTTTTAAACTTGTTTTTGTTTTACCACTCAGGATAAGATTTCTAAAGAGCAATTAGAATTAAAAATAAATAACTTTAAAAAAAAAAAAACCTAATATAATATAATTGAAATATAATTGAATGAAACAAAATCACAATTGCTATCATTGTGTTCTGTAACTCATTTACTTCCAAGAAGAAATTATGTCTAATATTAGTTTGAGGCAAAGTAAGATAGAGGACAAAAATTAGAGTAAGACATGAGAAAAGCAAATACAAATACAGTATTCAATTCAATAGGAAAACAAAGTAATATGAAGTTACATTACAGGGTGATTCAGAAGGTTGGAAGAAAGTGTAGCTGTCATTTGTTACACATTAGTGGAGATCTTATATTTAGGTGCCATGTTGCTATGAAACCACATGAAGCTGAAAATGACGCCCATGGTTTTCGGGATTCGTTCGTCGTACGCAAAAGTCATGGCCTCGTGCAGGGGAACTTTGATCACTTCAATCAGCTCGCCTTCTTGAGGTTGTCCACCACCCTCACCGACCCGGTTCTCGTCCGACACCTCAGCATAGAACATGGTCTGCTTGGCGCCCGTAACTCCTACACCTGACCTGTTGGGCAAAAAGCAAATGCAGAGAATTGCCAAGTTTTACAGAAATATTGATTGAGTGATGAGTGATTGATAACTAAAAAAAGAAAACAGCTGCTGAACGGCTTGTCTAGTTCCATGGGACAGAACGCATCCAAAATATGCAATAATCTCCTTAGAACGGTTCATACTAAGATGTGTCTGATACTAATGATCTGTAAAGCCTTCATAGCGTCTCTAATTTGAGGTGCTGTATGTGCCAGTTTCATCATGGTGCTTGATGGCTTTAGCCAACAGCAACTTGATGGCTTTAGCCAGCAGCAAATTGACAATGCTGTTCTTGCAAGAATTATTCCAGAACAGCTGACTGTTGTTACTTAATTAACTAATTAAGTGTTATTTCATAGTTTTGAGATGTCCAGTATTATTCTAGAATTTATTGTGGTCAAACCTTTAACTTGTATTGTAGACGAAGACTCTCAAACCCTTTTAACCCTTTAGAGTCTAACCCTTTAGACTCTCAAACCCTTTACCCAATTATGACTGGATTTCAAGTTACTATTCAATCTCTTAAAGAAGACCTGGAGTGGTTTTAAATATCTTTTATTGAGGTGAAAACAGCCCTGACGCTTCACCCAAAACAACAGAAATGTTCATCTTGGCAAAACTGCAACAAGCCAAGGTTGCTTCTGGACCACAAGATTATTAGTGTATATGGGTTTTTATGGATTGATGGATCGACCCGTCAGTCCTTCACGTGTTCAAAGACACTTAGAGGACCACAGATGGTAATAAGCAGGCGTGTGCCTGAAGCGTTGCTTCACTTGAGACTATGTCAAGGGGACTTCACTATGGAGATCTCCCGTAGGGTTTTTACAATGGAGCCTAGAAGGTATCTGAGAAATGCTGGGACTGGAAAAACACTTCCTTAGCTTCCTTCCTCTTCCTGGAATCTTATCCTAATTGCATCTGACATAATATGTTTAGAAAACAATAAGGATAAAAAAATAAATAAATCATAAATTTTTGCTCTGCACCAATGAAAAAAGAAGTACACAACCACACTTTGACACAAGAAACACACCTTCTCTTCCAAGTTTAATCTAACCAGAGTGTGTGGGTGGAGGTTGCAAAATACACCACTGAATTTATTAATGTTCCAGTGGAATTTCACAGCTTGTTTTAGGGTTATTCAGAGCGGCCCATCCAGAGACTGCACATGAGAGAAAATCCACTACACAAACCCGCCTTGCTAAACATCCGTGTAATGGAATCTAACTGTTTTGCTAATAGTGGAAGATATTTTAAAGATAAGTTTTCAAACAAATATCACAGAAGCGAAGACCTTACCAAACTGATGGGTTTGTAAGAGCCTGCAGGTATAAAGCCCCATAAGCTTGCTGTATAGATGGTACTGTTTAGAAGCACATATTGGGTACTGTTACATGGGGGTATAGGGGTTATGGTGACACCCACCTAACAAGAAGGGAAGACAACACAAAACAAGACAAAATAGATACTAAACCACAAATGCTGAAGGTTTCCATGGATGATGTGCCAGGCTTTCTGAAAATACAGTTTAGTCTATACTGATATAATTATGACTACATTAAGTGGTACTTGTATTTCCCATCGGTGCTCAATCGGATTGAGATTTGGGGAGTTTGCAGGCCGGGTCAGCAGCCTTGGACTCTTTGCCTGCTTTGCCATACATTGCAGGCTGAGGTGTTCTGGTGCCTTTCTCTTATGGCCAGCATTGACTTTTGGTGAGTTTTGCTGCATAGCTATTGAATTTGAAAACCATTTTACCCTTGCAAAAATACAGACACTGTCAACTCCAAAATTATTGGCACCCTGACAGCTGATTGTATATATATTGTTATATTTATATTTTAGAGCAATTATCTTTTGTTTATTCTTACATTTTCTTTACTGCTGCTGGTCTCTGAGAGCTACCAAACAAATTTCATTACACCACTCAATGACAATAAAGTCACTTTATTGGAAGGTCGAGAGATGAAATCCCAGTACTGATGGGTGAAAGGAAGTCTATCTGGATAAAGGTGGCTGCCAAACTCCATAAGACCTAGGGTTAGGGTTAGGATAAGTTGTATAGAAGATGAATTATTAAATGTTAATGTGGGCTTAATGTGATATGTTGTTGGAAAATTCAGCATGTAAAAACTTATGACTCGAATAGAATCAATATATATTTGGAAATGTGATCATATCTTTAAATATTTAGGTAATGTTCATGAAATATTTTTACCACAGTGTCTTATAGTTTAAGATGTGTCGGGCTCCAAATAGTTGGAAAAAGCTATGGAGAATGGTGTAGATGACATGAACTGTAGCACAACCTGTAAAAAAAAAGTTTATACTGGCCATATTAGAAGGGTGGCAGACCACAGTTTGTCACAGTTTGTTGTATGTGGTGGCATAGCTATAGGCCGGTCAGAGTGCCCATGCTGACTCCTGTACAACAATAGGCAAATTTGCATCAGAACTGGACCATGCAACCAGGCCTTGTCTACCTTGATAGCATCAGGATGAATGATGGAAAGAAGGCAAGCCAGCAGAGGTAGTCTGATTCTATGGGCAATGTTCTGCTGACACACCTTGGGTCCTGGCATTCATATTAATCTTACATTGACACAAACCTACCTACCTAAACATTGTTGCAGGCCAAGTAAACCCTTTCATTTTTATTACATTCACTAATAGCAGTGTCCTCTTTCAGCAGGACAACGCGTCCTGCCACACTGCAAAAACTGTTAAGGAATGGTTTGAGAAATATGACAAAGAGCTCAAGGTATTGACGTGATCTCAATCTGATCTAGCATCGTTGGATTATGCTGCACAAACAAGTCTGATAACTTACAGAAAATAAAGGTTCTGCTGCTAGGCAGTGGGTCAAGGCTGCTTTGGCAGGATCTACACATTATTAAGCAGGTGGCTTTAGTGTTGTTGTTATGTATTGGTCTATTCAGTAACTCAAAAGTTTGGAAACCTTCTAATTCCATGATCTTTTCTGCAATGCTGAAAACGTACAGTTGATATTGTGACTAAAATATGTGTCTGCTAATTATGATCTGTAAAGCTTTCATAACACCGCTTATCTGAGGTGCTGTTTATCTGTGATTTCTGAGGCCGGTAACTCTAAATTAACTTCTCCTCTGCGCCAAAAGTATGTTTTGGTCTTGCCTTCCTAAGATGGTCTTCATCAGATCCAGTTTCATCATGGTACTTGATGGGTTTTGCAAATGCACTTGTCAATACAGTTCTTGCAGGAACTTTCATAACAGCTGACCTTCATGTCTTAAAATAACAATCATGACAATGACTGTTGTTATTACATCAACTGTATATCTGTTATTTAGGAAATAATTCAAAACTTGTGTCCAAACATTTGACTTGTAGTGTATATTGTCAAAAACGGCAACTGTGTAAATAGTGACTTATGATTATGAGCATTTGACTTGAATCATTACTCAATACAGTTTTGCTAAAACTTTAACTCTATTCCATCAAACCAATGTTATTAACTGTTCAGTGATGATAAACATCCACAGCAATGTTTATGGTCTCTACATAGCATCTCCAATAAACGTATGGTGTATTTTGTCTAGGGTGCAGTCAATATTTACCAAATAAGCCATTAGAATGGGTTCAGGGTTTAACACAGGGCACCTGGACCTGCTGATTTCAGTCATAAGTCTGTGGTGTTAAAGACCTTTAGACTGTCAGATGTTGTGCAGAAGGTGTTAAGAATTTCATCTAGAGGATCAGCTTTGCTGCACAGGCTATATATGTGTGTTTACCTTTAAATATATTGCTTAATGCAAAACATTACAACAAAAACAAATCAGTACACCTACTTTTTTGTTACATTTTGTCTTCATTTCAACCTTATAGATGTATACCACTATAACGTAACACTGATTATCTTATGAAATATAAATCCAAATCCAAACAAGTCTTCATGTCTTCACACTACGGGTCGGACCTTCACAAAGCATTCCAATACCTAACTGTGGACATAGTCTGATATAGCATCATATAGTCTATAATGAACTGCCCCTGAATACACATGGCAGGTGTTTCATCAGGCCTGCAGGTGCTCATGATGTCCCAAACAACAGGTGTTGAGCCTCTGTGTGTGCGCGTATGTGTATATCTGCGCTAGAGTGTTTATGATAGCATGTTGGTTTGAGGGAGTGTTTGTGACTCCATGTAATGACACACTGGATTAGACCTGGGTGGGTGAGGGTAATCATCAGAGGCAATAAGCAGGTGTGTGCGCTCCTTCTCTCTTGCATACACACAATGCACGGACACACATGAGACTAAGGGTTTATGACTGTCTCCTCATCCAAGGCTGATAAGAACAACGTTGCTTCCTGTTGCTCTAGACAGTGTTAGTACTTACTTCACCTAGATTGGTTCACATAATGGCTCTGTGTAGTGTTAATACTGAAAGATTACTGGGTGAGTGGAACATCAAGCACATAAACTGAGTTCTTTGAACACAGTGTTGAGTTACTTCAGCTCCACCAATCCACTTATTATAGCTTCACATTAAGCCCAAGACATCCGTTATGTTTATTTGATGCAAAATGTTTTGGTAAAATCAGTGAACGCAATGGATCACAAAAAAGGGTTTTCTATGATCCTTACAGTTGTATTAGATCTTTATCACAGTCAAGCATCTAAAAGGATGTGTGCTTGTCTTGTTACCATTATACAGAAAATGGTAACAAAATGTAACCTGAACAAATTGTCTGTGTTCAGATTATTCCACTGCACTGCTGATTTCACCAATCTGATTAGAAGAGATGGGGCGGAAAAAAATGTATGACCATGACCAATGATATTGGACATAACCGATTCTGTAGTAGTGCAACACAAACGCATTTTTATGACGTTACATTAAAAGTTACATAAAAGTTCTGCACGTTACAAAGCCCCTGATCGCCAAACTTTGCGAGAATTTCTCCCAGATCCACTCATTACACAGGCTTATACCAGTCTCAAAACACCATGTGCACTAATTAATCTTGAAAGACATACATACCCACGTTCGAAGCTGGTAGCATACTCACAACTGCTCAACACACGCTCGAGACTTTGGAGGCATTTGAGGTCATAAAACATCACCATTTCTTTATAATCCTTCAAGGGGTACATTCTGAACTATTCACACACTGACATCCTGTGTGGTAGGAGCAAAATGCGGTATCTGAAGTTAGTCTATAGATGTATATATAAATAATCGGGATATTTATGAACTATTCACACACTGACATCCTGTGTGGTAGGAGCAAAATGCGGTATCTGAAGTTAGTCTATAGATGTATATATAAATAATCGGGATATTTATAACATCATCTGTAGGTATCGTGATTATAGCTTATTTGGTGGTGTCTGGTGATTACCATCCCTACTGATTATTCAGAACAATCAAAATTTCTATAACAACATGACATTAGCCCCAGTAGCTAAGTTTTATAATAATGCCCTTGTTCTAGTTTTGTAGTTATTATTTCACTTTAATTAATTCAGTATTATTTAAAAAGAGGAAACAGTAATGAGCAGTCCAATTTTGTCTATGAGTAGGTCTGTTTAACCATTTATTTTACTTCTGCCAGTTTTGCAAACTTTTTTTTTTGGCTAGCAAAAAAGCTGATTCAAATTAAAAGTGCATTACAAGTGAAAAAGCAATTGTAGTGCCGGTGCGCATTAAGATCATGTAACTGAACTATGACCTGAAAATGTGTCAACCCCATAAGCAACAAAAAGACGGCAAGCATACATTTTTTTATGTCACCTGGTACACATTTAAAAATAATATTAATCTGCTACTCATTGTTACAGAGTTTGACCTTTAAAGGCCTTCATAGTGTTGCATCAGACTTAAGCATTGCAGTGCGTAATTGCATGACTATGTTTAAGTAAAATGTAAACAGATGCTAGAGTGTGTTTGCCCGCACCTGTATGATGTGATCCTCCTAAGCTTGGAGACAGGAACTTCATAACCACACTCCTCCAGCACTTCCTGGCAGGCAATCTCCTCCAGGGAGAGATGTGGCTTGTCTACGATGCCAGCACAGAGCTCATACGTCACCCCTGCTGAAGCTGGGGGCTGCTGAGGACGACTGGCCTCCTTGCTTCCCTCCTGCTCTTCCTTTGGGGCAGCGGCGGCATGGTCCGCAGCCCCCTGCTCTCCTTCTGGTATAGCGTGTGCAGGTTTCATTCTCTCCCACTCACACATGTACACAGCTGCAGAGCGAGCACACAACATGATCACGTGCAAATCGACAGGTAAACCGATAAAGGACAGAATGTACAGCAGTGGGAAGATCTGAGGCATAGTCAAGCTTATACCTAGATAGTTTAAATGGACTGAATGACTGCAACATTTTTACAACAAAGAGAAAGACAAAAAAGTGATGAAACCCTTTTGCTTAAGTCAGATATTTAATCTTTAAATTATTTCACATCCTATCACAGGTAGACTCTTGCAGCTGGAGCAAACACAGGTCCCAGCACCATGACCTCACACAGCAGGCTAGCCTCCTCTCAATGAATTGTTCAAAACATGAGGAGAAAGAAGGGGAAAAGGAGAAGTCCCATTCAATGCAAGACCTTCCTTCCATTCTAAGGAGAAGGGCGCCGTCCTTGGCTAGTGCGTGAGGAACAATAGCAGAGCGGCACAGAGCGGGGCCATGGCCCAAACTCTTCACTCGCATGACCGTTTGGGACTTGAAAATATTCCATTACGAGAGAACTATTGTTTACAAAGACCTTTCATACAGGACAGAGAGCACCGTGAACTCTCGAGTACATGGGACATACCGCAATGTATTGACATATTTCGTTATCATGCAGAACTACATCTCCAATGACAGTAATTTTTGCTTTATTTTGAGAAACAGAAAATAAAAAGCATGACTTAATTATTCCTCAAACTAATTAGCCTACCGTAGCACCGCCTTCTGCAAGCAGTTATAAAAAGATTACTGATGCTGCGGGGTGGCTCTTTATGATCTGACCTCTAGCTTGCTTATTAACAAACTCAGCATGGTGGATTTAAGACGTGAGGTTTAATTAAATTAATTGAGTCTGTATGATTTTGTTTTCTGGAAGGGCAAAAAAAAATAAAAGTGAGCTCCATGGCAACCTTCAAAAACTGCCAAAACTATACATGCAACTATTTCGACTCAAACAAATCCTGATCTCATAGTTAAAAAAAAAAAATATATATATATATATAGATATATATATATATATATATATATATATAGATATAGATAGATAGATATATAAATTTTTTTTTTTATGTTTAGAAAAAGGTAAGAATAATTTACAAGCTAACTGTTAAAACAAGACAAAGTAGAAATAATATTCTATTCAGGCTTTAAAGGAGAAAACGTTGCATGCCACAACTTCAGCAGCAGCACTGAAATCAGCCTCTGCTCATAATTTTGCCTCATTTAAAAGGAGGAAGTGTGACTAGAGTCTCCCCTTCTGCATCCAAAAGTAGAAGTGATCTTTTACAGACGGCTTTATGACTGTGATCTTTGCCTGACATTTCACACTGAGGATTACAATCAAAACTGATCTGTCTATGAATGAAAAACACTTAAACACATTAAAAATATGAGTAACAGCAGCATGTCTTTGGTTGATTAACCTCTGAGGTGATAGTTGTGAGGGTTTTTTTTATTTTTATGATTTTTTTTTTTTTTACCTGGGCGGAACTGCTTGACCAGGATGAAGCAATGAGAGGTGGTATTGAAGATCAGCACAGAGACACTGAACAGAGACAGAGAGGTAGAAGATAGGTGGGAAAAGAAAAATAAACAGAGCACTGCTTATTACATGTCTTAAGTGATGACCTATGAGGTTGAGTCAAAAATTATCCGCACTCTGTATGTAGAATTTATTTAAATAAAAATTTTAGAAAAGACAAATACATCATTTTTCAAAATAATCTCCATGCTTTTCAATACACTTTGTCCATCTGTCAACAAACTTTCATATTCTTTCATTAAAAATGTTTTAGGCTGAGCTGCCAGGAGTGCACTGCTGAATCTTTTTCCTCGTAGTGCTGCTTTCAGGGGACCAAACAGGGGAAAGTCAGATGGAGCAAGATCAGGACTATAGAGAAGATGCTTTAACACCTCAAAAAGATTTTGCAAAGTGTCAACAGTGTGGGCAGAAGTGTGCGGACGTGTATTGATCATGATGCCCTTTGATGCAGTCCTCTGTGTTTAATCCCGTGTTTAGGCTTCAGCTCTTCAATAAGCATCTCACTGTTACCAGCACAGTTGATTATTGAATCTTCTTCCTAATAAAACTCAATACTGGCCCTGGAAGAACTTTTCCTTGGTCCATGATTGAGGATGTTTCCATTCCATTGTTTACTCTCAGGCTCGTGATGAATCCATGTCTCGTCACCAGTAACGATTCTCTTTAAGAAACTTTAATTTTCCGTAGAGAATCGGGTAAATTTTGTTTACAGATATCCAAACCAGTGTTTCCCAGGTCTTAGATATTCTTGCAGTGGTAGACAGCATTACCTGCCAGGAAAAAAGTGGTCAACTACATACAGCAAACAATACATACATATGACCTTTAGCGCAACATTTTTAATTATTTGATATTTTTATTAATTTTACATTTCAAAGATCCAACCTACTAACCCTCTCCTCTATCCACCCATATGTGAAGTAAGACGAAGTAAAAAATTAAGAACTATATATAATGGTGGGTGTATAAAGATGGCACTGTTTGTCAGAGCACGTAGTCCTTAAACACCAGAGCATTTCAACCATTTTTGCATTAATATGTTTTAATAATATATATGGGGTCATGATTGGGCAATAAAGAGTTATCCTTTGACATATCCTTTTTTCAGCCGAATCTGGGCAATTTGATAAATTAAATTAAATTAAATTTTAACCAGCTATACACATATGACTAAGCAAAAAAGCAGCACAGATTTATAATCTCACTCATTTTTATGGTCGTTTTGTTTGTTTTTGTGACCAATTAATAATAATATGTGCATTTTGTGAGTTCTGCATTTTTGTGATGTCATTCCCATATTCTGTTGTTTTAAAAGTAACAATATGGAAGTAAGGATGGTTAACCCTAATGCACAGTGTGATGTCTGAAGCCTCCCATCAGGCAGGACGTCCGTTTTTTAAAATTTTTTATTGGTTCAGTGCTGTGATGGCGCATGGATCCATGATGCTCGAGTTTTATTAAACTTGTTGGGTCTTAAAAAGAGGAGCTGGTCACCGTGTGAAATGCGACCTTCAGTACACGTCAGGTATGCGACCTTCAGTACACGTCAGGACATTACACCGCTCTCGTGCTACTGCTCCTTAACCTGTTTTGCTTGTGCGAGAACAATGTACTGTCCGCTACTAGTTAATCGATGGCAACGATCTCCCAAACAGGGTCAGTAAATATACTTGGTCGGCCGTCAATATACCTGGGAAGCCTGTCCCCAAGTATACTCTATGTGAACACTTCTGTTTATGCTCTTCTGATAGTTGTTTCAGTGCCCATCTTGCAGAAAAAAAAATCACTGCCCTTTTTTCCATGCAAATCTCAAGTGGGACATCCATTTTTGCTGGCACCACAGTTACAAATGAAGTGATATAACACATTCACACCGGCTCAGAAGTGACTGGGGAGACAAAAGCCTTGAACGGAACATGCTAGTAAGATCAACAGAAGTTTTAATATAACTGGAGTCTGAATCGTTTTTGACTCACCCTCATATAATGAAAGCAACTAGTCATTGTCTTTAAATATGTTTCTCACGACAGAATCTGATACTTCCACTCCTTTCTACTAATAAGACTGAAACTTTTTAGTAGAAAGGATTTAAGATTAGCGCCCAGTGTGAGTTGAGCTCTTTCAGGTATTATAAGGGGTAAAACTTCTCACAAACTATACATGCAGCACATTCGTTACAATTATTTTTATCCAGAAACGGCTGTGTGCATTGGCGCACAACTTTCTCCATCAAGCTCACACATTCACAAAGGATTAACACTCTGCCTATAGTCCTGGTTCCTCACTATAGGACGTGTACAGAGGCTAAACTTAAGGAAGAAGAGAATAAATACTTGCATCTAAAGAATGTCAGTATAATAGGATTCCAGCAAAGGGAACCCAGCAAAGCATGCTGGGACAACCTGGCATTTGTTGGTGAACTAAGAGCAAACTAATCATTCGCTGGAGCAAGAGGTCAATCCATCCATCCATCCAGAGCAACTACTCTCCCACAGGCACCATTTATTTTGCCCATCCAGGACCTCCCGCTGCTTGAGGATGGGCCTAAGAGCCACTTGTCTTCTTGAGAAGGTTGTTAAGAAGTTAGGTGAGCCGTGACTGACCAGGTTATGTGTGTGCGCAATTGTTTTGAAGGCAGTGGAGACCGATTCCTGTGCACTCTGTTGGGTGTCTATAGAAACAGGAAGCCCTGGCCTGATTTTCCCAGAGTGAAATCAGTATTGGATATTACCATTACCCTGGCTACTTTGAGGAAGCATGGAGTAACGCAGGAAGACTTCACCCCTAAATACGTACTCTCTGAAGACTACACAAGAACAAGCAGATACATGCATGCAGACATGCACAATTAAAGAGTCTGGAAGGAAAGCCCATTATCCTGAGATGCCATGAATCATTTGTTCCTGTGCTCCTTACTAAGAGGGCCAGGTTCCAATTTAAGAGCCTCTATCTCACTTGACCACGTCTTCACCCTCGTGCCTCTTCTCTAACAGGAAGAACTGCTGTTCCCAGCACCCGTGACTCCCTCCTTCTGTCTCTTGACAGAGCTTGGGCTCAGCTGAACCGAAGTGACTGTGCAAAGGATGGGTCAGTGCACCGGCGCGTCCTGACATGTCCCAACATCCCACACCACGCTGTTACACTTGGAGGCTACCATGGAGGCACGCAGGAGATTTAACACATCGTTAAATCTGTCCTCCATTACCACTCTTTCACTTTTGTGGAATGAGATGAATAGAGAGGAGAAGAAAGATGAGGCGGAGTGACAGTTTGAGCTGTGTTCAAATTGGTAGAGTTAACTCATCCATCTAGTGCACTTGCATTTACATAAGCGAGTACATCTGAAGCTCTTCCCTCTCTCCCTCCCCTAAGGCTCAAGGACAATTGACACCAATTCTCCAGGCTTCTTACCTCCAAGGACCAGCAGAGTGTCCACAAAGGACTGCAGCAGGGGTACTAATGACCTGAACAGATGCTCCTCTTAATGGCTTTACCTTTCAATTCCAGCATCCCCTCTTTCACCCCTCCACCCTGGGTCTTTCTCGCAAATCCTCGAGTCGCACCAACCAACACACATTTAAACACTTATAGACCAAAGAGTGCAGCAAAGTAATGCACTTAACGCCCAAACTGAGAAGTGCAATAGGCCTCAAACTGTCAGAAAAGCAAATTAAGAAAGGTGCACACACGGTTAATCAGGAAGAATAGTATTTTTAGTTACAATCTTTATTGACTACAACTACTAGAATCATTCCCCTTCTGACTAACTTAATCTTACGGGCATTTTGCATATCCTTGACTTCTACGCACTGAAGATCTGTAAAGCTGGTTTGCTACATTATGGGTGACATATCATAGCTCAAAAGAGGACAAATTGTTGGTGTGTCAGTGTCACGCTGGCGCATCTGTGACCAAAACAGCAAGTCTTTGTGATGTATCAAGAGCCACGGTATCCATGGTAATATCAACATACCATCAAGAAGGATGAACCAATAGGAATCCAATAGGAGTAACTGTGGATGCAAGAGGAAGCTGTCTGAAAGGGATTGTCTCCAAAAAACATAAAACCACAGCTGGAACTCATTGCAGAAATAAATGTGCACCTCATCTCTCCTGTTTCCACCAAAACTGTCTGTCAGGAGCTCCACAGGGTCAATGTACATGGCCGGGCTTCTATAGCCAAACCTCTGGTCACTCGTGCCAATGCCAAACGTCAGTTTCAGTGGTAGATTTTCAGCAGCGAAAATCTTGGGCTGTGGACAATGTAAAACATTTATTGTTGTGAAACATGTATTGTTCTCTGACGAGTCCACCTTCACTGTCTTTCCCACGTCCGAGAGAGTTACGGTGTGAAGAAGCCCCAAAGAAGTGTACCACCCAGACTGTTGCATGCCCAGAGTGAAGCATGGGGGTTGATCAGTGATGGTTTGAGCTGCTATATCATGGCATTCCCTAGGCCCAATACTTGTGCTAGATGGGCGTCACCGCCAAGGACTACCAATGGTTCAAACATTGTATCCTGAAGGCGGTGCCATATATCAGGAGGATAATGCACCAAAACACACAGCAAGACTGGTGACAGAGTGGTTTGATGAACATGAAAGTTGAACATCTCCCATGGCCTGCACAGTCACCAGATCTAAATGTTATTAAGCCACTTTGGGGTGTTTTGGAGGAGCAAGTCAGGAAACGTTTTCCTCCACAAGCATCACGTAGTGACCTGGCCACTATTCTACAAGAAGAATGGCTCAAAATCCCTCTGGCCACTGTGCAGGACTTGTATCTGTCATTCCCAAGATGAATTGATACTGTATTGGGTGCAAAAGGAGGCCCTGCATTGAATGCAGCCCTCCATGAATTATTGCAAACCAGGCATTTCAGTTTCATTGTCCAAATGTGTGTGTGTGTGTGTGTGTGTGTGTGTGTGTGTGTGTGTGTGTGTGTGTGTGTGTATATATATATATGTTAGGGCTGTAGCTATCGAATATTTTAGTAATCGAGTATTCTACCAAAAATGTAATTGATTAATCGAGTAATCAGATAAAATGCACTTTGGCTTAATTAAACAGCAATGTAAAATATATAAGAGAAACAAGGATTAATTGGTTTTCTTTTTAGAAATCTGTAATCTGTAATCTGCATACAGCATTTTATCAAAAATAAACATTATTCACAATACAAGGACTACTTTATACCCCTCTCTCACCTATGTGGTTTGACTCGCAGTGAGATGCGGTGTTAGGCACCATGAGCCGCCGCGACTGCCTGCCGACGTGACGCAAAGTTCTGCAAGGTCCGCCAAAAAATTAAACATGTTTAAACATGTTTTTAAGGCGGCTTAAACATATTAAATTTTTCGCGCAGAAAGATGGAAACGTAATCACAGCGCCAAAACTCGCGGTGAATCATGAAGAACCGTACTTCTGGCCACCACGCGAAACCGCGTAGGTGGGATAGGGGTATTAAAGTTGACAGAGATTAATTCAATGCATTACAGCACCATACATTCTTATTTTAAATACTTTTCTCGGATGCAAAAAAGAAGTTTTTCAAATGACTTTAAGGATAAAAAAAACTAAGGCACACATTAAAATAAATAATTATACAAAAACACAAAGTTGTGCAACTAAAAGGTTCAACATCTACATCTCAGGCATAACATAAGGCTTTACTGATAATTTCTGCTTTCTTCCTCTCTTGGCCTCGCTGATATTTTTATTGCTCCCTTCCATTTTACAGCCCGCAACAGAACGCTCCCTCAAATCAATACACAACCAACTGTTTGCGGCTCCTTCCGCTTTGAGGGTGACGTAAGCGGTTCTTCTTCTTTGGTGTTTACTGGCGGCTTGCACCTGAAAGCGCGCTGTGTCAAAAGTGTGCTGTCAACAAATAGTTGCGCAAAAACATAACGCAAGCTTTTAAAATTAATAAAACGAAACTCTGAGGCAGAAGATTTTGCCTCGATCATTTTTTGTAATCGAATTACTCGATTTACTCAAGGAATCATTTCAGCCCTAATACAGTACAGACCAAAAGTTTGGACACACCTTCTCATTCAAAGGAGGTTGAATTTGTATTATGGCAAGAAAAAAGCAGCTAAGTGTAGAAAAAAACGAGTGGCCATCATCACTTTAAGAAATGAAGGTCAGTCAGTCCGAAAAATTGGGAAAACTTTGAAAGTGTCCCCAAGTGCAGTCACAAAAACCATCAAGCGCTACAAAGAAACTGGCTCACATGCGGACCGCCCCAGGAAAGGAAGACCAAGAGTCACCTCTGCTGCGGAGGATAAGTTCATCCGAGTCACCAGCCTCAGAAATCGCAGGTTAACAGCAGCTCAGATCAGAGAGCAGGTCAATGCGACACAGAGTTCTAGCAGCAGACACATCTCTAGAACAACTGTTAAGAGGAGACTGTGTGAATCAGGCCTTCATGTAGAATATCTGCTAGGAAACCACTGCTAAGGACAGGCAACAAGCAGAAGAGACTTGTTTGGGCTAAAGAACACAATAAAGAACACAATAACGAAAACTCTTTGAATGAGAAAATGTGTCCAAACTTTTGGTCTGTACTGTATACACACACACATACATACACACACAGCATATATATACATTGAATTTAGAAAAAATATATACAAAGAAAAAAGCTAAAGCACAGTCAGTCGGTCTCCTCTCCTACACTTTATCCTGCCTCCCCCTTCGTTTCCTTGAATAAACAAAACACTTAACCTTTTTGGTATAAAAATACAATGTCTGTCAGCTCAGATATACACTATTCATGGGAAGCTTAGGTCATCTTAAAATAATAATAATAAATAAATAAATAAATAAACAAACAAACAATCCCCACCAAGTGGTCAGCCATTATATTTGGCAGCACTGGGAGGCTAGTAGGTACGATTGCCCAAAGGCAACTTACAGGGTGGGATGGGCTCTTTTTTTTTTGTGGCAACCAGGATCAGTTTTACTGCGGAACGTTTTTTTTTTATTACATCTGAATGACTCTATCCTGAAAGTGCAACAGCTAACTTCCTCTTCTAGCACTCAAGTGACAGATTCCAGGCCTGTGCTGCTGCTTCTTATCTCTCATTTTATAATAAACTGGTTGCATAAAAAAGCCTTGATTTACATTTGCTACAGTAAAAGAAACAGCTCTATAAATCAAACCATATGTGGTTAAAGAGGCTAGTAGGTCAAAGCCAAACCCTAATTTCCTGATGCCCAAAGCCATGATGAAAAGTCCTCTAAAATAAACGGACTTGTCCTTAATAAAGAAGTGTTTTAAGATTAGGCAGAACCCTTCAGTCTGTGCAGTAAAATGACTTCAAGATGAACACTTACCTGTCATGAGTTCGCATAAAATCCCATGATTTCTTTGTTCCATTCTGCAAAGGAACAAAAAAGCCAAAATGTGAACATTTTATGTGTAAAATTTAAAAACTAGATTATAGTATTTTAGAAAGTAAATTCCTCATCATAAAAGCTGCATAGTATGAAGAAGTTTATTATACTAGTGTTATATTGTGGAGCTCCATATACAGCAAGAATGAGAAGTTAAGATAAAACTTTTTTTTGATAAATTAACTGTAAAAAAAAAAATAATAATAATAAAAAACCAATAGATATATGCAGCATATCTAAGTTTTCCTTGTAGGACAAACAGAAAAATGAAACATAGTTTGCATTTGGAAACAAAACATGCAGTCCTTATAATCAATCACATTACACAAGTGATGTAAATAAGAAATTAATCAATATCAAGATAAATTAATGTTCATAAAGAAAGTAAGAAATGAATAAAAATCCTAGTTCCAAACTAAAAAAAAAATCACAAAAGAATAGTATGCTAATTAAGAGCATTACAAACAATCTCATAGCATGTTTTCGCATGTTTTTACACTTGGTGTTTTTCAAGGTGGTTTAACATAAAATTCTTTTTAAAAGTGGACCTGAAAAGGAACTAGCTGCCAGTGACCTCAGTGTTACTGGTGTTACAGCACAAGAAGGGAAACTTTTTGGATATTTTAGCATTGATGTGATCTCAGACCATTTCCTGTTCACTTTACAACTTATTTACTATGGTATAACAGCTGTGCACCACAGAATTATGAATTCATTGAAAATCGTAGCTGTACATTATACCCTCACTTGGCTTAATGTGATGAACAATTATGCTTCCTGCCACAGATCTACTGACTGTTAAGCTATTATGATTGACTGGAGTATATACATAAACTACATATGTCACATATACATACAACAACTGTAGTTATTATTATTACTGTTGCTGTCACTGGCACGTTACTATTGTTTATGATGTTTATGTAAGTTAATTTTAACGTACTATAGTACTAATGCCACAGTGCCTCTATTTGTTATGTTCCTTTCCCACACTGATAAATTAGCTGGGGACCTTTTCATTTCTGTTAGGTTACATAAATCTGAAGCTAAATACAGTGCATCTCAATAAATATCATGTAAAATTTTACTTTTTTTCTTTTTCATAAGGTGACACTTGTATATTCTAGAATCATTACAGGTAAAGTGAAATATTTCAAGCCTGCTTTTGTATTGTTTAGATGATTATGGCTTACAGCTCACGAAAAAATCCAATACAGTGCAACCTTGGATTGCGAGTAACGTGGTTTGTGTGTGTTCCGCAAGACAAGCAAATATTTTTAATAAATTTTGACTTGGTTTACCAGTACCGAGTATCATGTCGCACGTATGCGCTTCTTGTTTTGACGTCAACCGTCCCGTGATCACAACTGAGCCAACGGTTTTTCTCTCTCTTGCGCTGCGGAATTGTGGGTAATCGTCTCCCCTGCTGGGTCTTAGTGCGCGTCTCTTACTGGTATAATCAACATCCATGCACACGTACTGTTTACTATAGGACTGTGACCACGTGTGTGTGCGTAAAACATATTTTATTTTGTGTCTGTATGCATGTGTATACAGTGCTCGTGTACTGTTTATTATAACACGTGTGCGCGCACGTGTAACGTAAAAGCAAGTCTCATTAGAGAGGTTAAAGATCCATTTTCTCTCTCTATATCAGCCTGCATTTTGTCAGACCCCTCCTTTTGCCTTCAAAAACACACACACACACACACACACAGCTCTACACAGTTGTTTTGTGCACGCGTGTGTGTGAAACTCAACTAAGAGTGGAGGAAGAGTAACTGTGTAAGACGAGAAGAGGGAGAGGGGAGGGGCTCCTTACTTTAGGTTCATACACACAAACACGCAGCGCCTGCATGCACAAATGGAAACACTTATCTGTCAGGATTAATTTTTTTGATCATTTATGCACTCAATACTGTGTCAGGGCTCCTGTAGAGCATGAATTACTGCTTCAGTGCAGTATGGCATGGAGGTCATCAGCCTGTGGCACTATTAAAAAACAGATTGCTTTGATGGCAGCCTGCAGCTCATCCATATTGTTGGGTCAGGTGTTTCTCAACTTCCTCTTCATAATAACGCACAGACTCTCTACGGGGTTCAGGTCAGGCTGTCCAATCAAGCACAGTAATATCATGGTCAGCAAACCAGTTAGTGGTAGTTTTGGCACTGTGGGGAGGTGCCAATTCCTGTTGGAAAAGGAAATCGTCATTTCCACAAAACCCCTTATCAGATACAAGCATAAAGCGCTCTAAAATCTCCTGGTACACGACTTTGAACTTGATAAAACACAGTGGAACAACACCAGCAGATGACATGGCATCCCAAATCATCACCAAGCATGAAACTTTCTTACTAGACTTTAAGCAACTTGGATTCTGTCCCTTCTCCACTCTAACTCCAGACTCTTGGACCTTGATTTCCAAATGAAATGCAAAATGTAATTTAACTGAAAAACAGTCGTTATTTTTCTCCTTAGCCTAGGTAAGATGCCGCTGACCTTGTCTCTGGCCTAGGAGTTTCTTGATAGTAGGAATGCAACAGTTGTTTCCCATTTTGTAAAGACGTCTGTACGTGGTGGCTCATGATGTTCCAGCCTCACTTACTCCTTGTGAAGCTCTCCCAAGTTCTGGAAATCAGCTTTGCTTGACAAGCTTATTAAGGCTGCAGTCATGTTGCTTATGCAGCTTTTCCTACCATTTTCTCTAGTCAACTTTCTATGAACATACTTCGCAAACAGCCAGCCTTTTCAGAGCTTGCCCTCCTTGCAGAGGGTGTCGATGATCGTCTTCTGGACAACAGGCAAGTCAGCAGTCTTTCCCATGCAAGTACAGAATGAGACTGGGAGACACACAGTATCTATAATTTATGAATAGTTATAGAATAATTAAATATTTTAAATTATTTTTAAATTCTGCATTTTTTTTATTTTCATGACCTGTAAAGCATAATCGTCAAAATTGAAAGAAAAAAGGGACTTGAAATATTTCACATGACAAGCATTGAATGTAGAATGAGTTTCACCATGTCAATTCAATTATGAAAAAAAAAAACTTTTTTTTTCACAATATTCCAATTTATTGAAATGCACGGCAACTTTTTAAATTCTTTATCCACAAAAATTGTAAGAAATATTGAGTGGACTGAATTTTTTTTTTTCCATAGTGCACAAAATGGACCACAAAATGAACCCCAAACATTCACTCATGGGGTTCATCTGTTGTAAATGCTGAGTCAATGATCCGAGATCACTTGGAACACGGTGAAGTTGGAACACTCACTTCATTTTAGTTAATTTAAGTGCACCAAGTGCTTTCCCTCCTCAATCTGCGCCATATGAGAATACTTCAAATTAACTAAGACCCACCAAAATACCCAAAGTAGCTAAAGAAAATGAGCCAAAGAGACATGCGGTCACAAGACTAGTTAAGACAGCAAGAACAGTCAATTACAAATTAATCAAAGTGAATATTGTTCTCAAAATCACAACTATGTATGAAAACACCCTCAATCCATGTTAAAAATTGTCATTAAAATATGATGTCAGGGTCAACAATGCAGATAGATTATAAAAAGGAGTATTTAGTGATAACTGTCTTTGCCTGATAAGTCTCACATTTTGTGTGTAATCAAAGTAAATGTGCATGATGCACTATTCTCTGGTTAGAGCTTGTGTTTTAAACTGGAAATTTATTGAGTGCTAAACTCATACAGAAAAACAAATGTCAACTTCATTTTGCATTTACTCTGTGTGTAAAATGTCTTCATCTAGTTTAGCAAAACTGTCAGAAGGATTCTAATATATTCATCACTGGTATACTTATTCATTTACACTGACCGTTTTAAAAAACATCCTGCCCACTCTTACTTTCAGTCTAATGTAGCAACCTCATTCTGGCAGGCTCAATCATTTTAATGCCTTGAGATATGAATTCAGCAAACATGCAGCCCACAAGAACAGACATGCAGGTAAAACCTTTTGCTGATGACCATATATGTATAGTTTGTGTATTGAAATATTCTTGTGGAAGTGTGTGCACAAATCATTGCTTTTGCAAACACACAAGTAGCAGGATGTCAGTCACAACAGTGTACGGCAGAAGCACTGTTAACTGACATAAAACTACTATGTATTTTCGTTGATAGTTAAATAAAAAAAGATTACCCGATAACCAGTCGGATTGCCTGACTGTAAAGTTTTATAATATGATGTAAACTTTCCCATGCCTCTATGGCCATAAAACAACCCCCTCATTGCGCTTTGCGATTCCTTACATGGTAACACTTCCTATAGACCATATTCAAACAAATATACATACGAAAAGCTTGTGTCTGCTGAAACACTTTTTTTAACCAGAAAATGCTAATGTATTTGCTGTCATCTCTCCGTCTCCAGTGCAGTCCAGATATCGTTAACTCATACTGCCGTTTCAAGCTTTCTAATTAACAGTTAACTAACTGCTCCAGTAGCTAGTGCGCTATGTAGGATGAACAATCCCTTGTTCAGGGGTTAGAGTGGGATTCGGGATCCAGCCTTGTGATAGAAGCTAATTAGCCATGAACAAAACACAGATGGTTCAGAGGCAATTCTTTTCTTGCTAAAAGCGCTTTTATGACTGGTTTTAAATGTGGGTTTCGGTACTTGCATCTGATAAGTAATGTCCCTTTTGCCATCCAAAAGTGGGCGGGACTATGGTGCACAGGCAAAGTGACGTCAGATGCAAGGGGTTTACAAGTGTATAAGATTGAACAAATTGTACCCCAAACACAGATACAGCATTAATATTGCTCAGGATTTACTGCACTGTCTAATGTATTGGAAGTAGAAGTAGTAAATAGAGTAGACGTAAATATACTTGATAGATCAGTATGTAAGCAGGACAGAAAATATGACGCAAATAAACGTCAGTGACTTTCAGTTTTTCTGTGATTTCTGCTCTGTATTAATTGGTCAGTGAAACTGTGCTGAGATGAATAATAATCACAGAATAAGCTGGACCATATATCAATTTGTTTAAAAACAGAAACAATGGGTGGACTTAAATAGCTTTATTTTTACAACGCACAAAAGAGGAAGACCATTAAATTAACCCCACTCACTCACTTGTGGGATCTGTTGGGTTGGCAAAAAATGCTGAGTCACTGAACTGTGACCACTTGGAACATGGTGAATGTTTTCACATTCACTTTATTTCAGTCCATTTAAGTGCACCAAAGGCTTTCCCTCCTTAATCTGCACCATATGTGAATACAAAGAACTCAGACCCACCAAAACTCAGACCATCAAAAAAATACCCCCATTCCATGTAAAACGTACTTTTTGAAATATGTGAGGATTAATGATGCAGATACATCATATGAAGCATTTACTGATGGTTGTGTATGCCTGACAAGCCTTAGAATTTTGTGAGGAAAATCTATCAATTTGTCTATAAAGAAAATTATTATTAGCAATTATTCCTACTTCTATTATTAGTACTACTACTAATACTATTATTATTATTAGCATGTTTCATTCAACTTTATTCTGTAAGACTGTGTATGCTCAGCTTTGCATCCTAAGGCGTAGATTTTAAATGTGTACAAAAAAGTCATTTACGAAAGTTTTACATTTTAGTATTATGGACTGTTACAGTCCTTCATTTTAGATTGATATGAACACCTATGTTATAGTGTATTTTCCCAAATGTTTTTAGAATCAAATACTAGTTAATTATATATCTGTGCCTGAAAATCCCACTCCAGATACACAATATACACACACAGTATATATACATTGTATACACCAACAGTATACACATCCAGAGGTTACTGAAGTTATTAATTATTACGTAGTTGTTTGACTCCTTTTTAAAACCCAATGATAACTGAAATCACCTAAACAACCCTGATCAAAAGTCTACTTATTCTTGAATGTTTGGCCACATTATAAACACTCAGGTTGACACACGCAGGTTTAAATGGCTATTAAAGGGACGTTTCCACACCGGTGATTAATAATAATTGTAATTAGTATCTGTGCATAAATAGTCAGTGAGCTTCTCAGCTCATGAGGCTGGATACTGCACCATGGGGAAGACAAATGAACTGCCAATGGACGTGTGTAATAAGGTAGTTGAACTTTAATAAGCAGGAAAAGGATATAAAAAGATCTCTCAACACTTGAAAATGCCAGTCAGTACTGTTCAACCTGTGATAAAGAGGTGAAAAATAAGAGATTCTGTTGATACTAAGCTACGGTCAGGTAGACCAAGAAAGATTTCACACACTACTGCTAGAATAATTATTCGGGACACAAAGAAAACCCCACTAATAACTTCGAGAAAAATACAGGCTGATATGGAAAAAAAAAGTGGTGGTGGTAGTGTTTCAAGGTGCACAATAAGGTGGTACTTGAAAACAAATGAAAAGCCGTTACTGTGCCCATGACACAAAAGGCCTGATTGCAGTACACCACACAGAACCTAGACAAACCTCACAGCTTCTGGAGCAAAGTCTGGAGTGTTGAGAAAAAATATTGAACTTTATAGTCACAATCCTAAACTCTGTGTGTATTGTGAAAAGTAAAGCATCTCCATTATAAACCATGGTGGTGGATCTCTTATGTTTTAGAGCTGTGTGAGTTCCACTGGAACAGGGAAGTCAAAATTAATGGCAAGATGAATGCAGCATGTTATCAGAAAATAGTGGCACAGAATTTGCATTCCACAGCACGAAAGCTGCACATGGATGTCCTTAGATGTTCCAATATGACAATGATCCAAAGAACAAGGCCAAGTGGACAGCAGACAAAGGTGAAGGTTCTGGAGTGGCATCACAGTCTACTGACCTCAATATCATCGAGCCACTTTGGGGAGATTTCAAACGCGCAGTTCATGCAAGACAAGGAAATTATTTACAGGAACTGGAGGCATTTTGCCAAGAAGCATGGGCAGGTAAACCACCTGAGAGAATTAAGGACCTCATTCACAATTATTACAAAAGACTGCATGCCATCATTGATGCTAAAGGGGGCAATACACAATATTAAGAAATAAAATAATGCAAACTTTTGGACAGGGATTATTTCCACCTTTTCTTTTGTCATGTTTTGTTTGATGATTGTGCCATTCTGTTATGCCTTACATATGAACGTGAGTCCTATAAGAAATCAGCCTTCTCACTCATATTTTCTTTTTAAAAAATTGTATACACATTGCAGAAAGTACATGTGTGTGTGAGTGTGTATACTGCAAGTGTACACACCTTCAAATACAATGTTAAGTTTAGTGATTTATTTTCTACATTCTAGAACAATACTGTTGTTTTTTTTTTTTCAAAACTATTAAATAACTCATATGGTATTATGTAATTAAGTAACAACAACAGTCAATTGTTATTTTAAGACACAAAGGTCGGCTGATTATTGCATATTTTGGATGCCTTTAGCATTGTTTTACAATGTAGAAAGAAATAAAAGTCATGAAATACCACGGAATAAGAAGGCGTGTTAAGATTTTTTACTGGTACTTTGGATTTAATTCAAATAAGTACAATAACTTATTTATTGTTATTGAAGAAAAGCACTGAGAAGTGATGGTAAAGCTTCATAATTACTACTGTTTAGTATTTAAAGTACTGATCAATTAGTGCATAACTCTATACGTTTTTTCATATTTAATATATTTACTATCATAGTACAAAAAAAGTAAATGTACTACACATGCAAAGCACACTTTTACTCTTTTTAAGTTTGTGGTTAAGGACACGCATTCTTCCTTAGAACACTACTACATTAAGGGATCATCATCCTTATCACTGACTTCATCTTGGCCTCTGTTCATACGGGTTTGTTTTAGCAGGAGTGTCATGTCTGTTTCACTTCAAACAAAGAGCTTCCCTTTACTTTTCTTTGCTAGAGGACTCCCGTGTCCTCTTGCCTTACTGGCACACACATTTGTCTTGAGCGTTTCATTTATGAATATACACATAATTAATTGTTAGATTAAAAATTATATACGAACGTTATTCATTTAATTGATTATATTATATTTATGTACTGATGACAATATTCCATTTATATAATTAAGTACAATCTGTTGAACCCTGAATAGATAATGATTAAATAATAAAAGAGCAACTCTTCAGTAGAATCTACTTTATCGAGTCTGAGACAGATTATTATCCAGATGTTACAGCAGCACTTGTAAGAATCAAAACCCCGCTCAAAAGCTCCATACATGGGGATTGGAAAACATGCATGGTAGCCTGATCAAAACCACATCATCTTATTAGCAATTAGGACATTTTTCACGACCCTAAATACAGTATATACTAATTGTAAAAACAAAAAGAGGAAACTATGCTAAAAGCAAATATATGACAGTGGTAAACAAATCTAGGTCTAGGTACCAAGGACTAGTACCTCACCTTATCTAGATTTTTAAAAAAATTATACAAAAGAAACTCCTTCGTTTTCATTTGTAATAAACTACCTCACTGTTTTATCTATAGTGAATATTTCTGAATCCTTCTCCTTCAGCACAGTGTGCAGGTCACGACCTGGCTGACGGTAAATCATTTTTTATTAGGTGGGTTAATTAGCTTGACTGCATGAAAATCACAAAGCACAGTCACTTCGCAGTTGTATACAAAGAGAAAAGAAAGATGCCAGATGAATAAAGCACAACTCACAAGGACGGAGAACCACAGACACTGGATGAGACCGAGCTTGTCAGTAGTGCAAACAAAATGTGTGATAAGATAAACTTTATTAGAAAGGGAAAAATCATAAAACAGCTCTTCATACATTACTTCTGTCTGTTAACTACCATTTTACAGCATTACAAAAATTGTGATGTGATACAAAATCATTCACATGAAAAAATAATAACATCTAAAAAATAAATAAATAAAAAAATTAAAAAAAGGAATAGCCCACAAAATCCTGATGCAGTCCTGATATTTACATCCCCATCTCACCTTCGCAGTTTGACTCACGGTGAGACATGGTGAGACTACCTCATTACTACCTCATATTTCCTCTTATTCTGATTTAGAATGTTAGCTAACTTCTGGGGTTTCTGAGTTGAATCCCAAATGGAATTAATTGAAAAGCTAGTGCACCAGGGCATACAACTCCACAAAGAAATTAAAGCCCTTGATCAGGAGTTGGGGATTCAGCCTTGTGTTAGAAGCGGATATTGTCACAGCTCTGCAAGTAGGTGGCAAGCAAGTCACTGAAAGACCAATCAGAGATCTCTAAGCTCGGACAGAAACTGTTAACGAGAGAGTAGAGTAGAGAAAGGGAGAGTAGAGAGAAATGTGTTTATTTTTTTTTCTTAATGCCCAGAAAGATCGTTCCACTTCATCCTCTCATCAAAGTTTCAAACACTGTCACCCGCTTTGACAGAGAGGAGGCGGAAAGAAAGCCCGTATAATGAGCACCCAGCTGTGCCGTAAAGTGGTATTGGTGCAATAGGATTGGAACAGTTTTATGACTACAAGTACGTGAGTGCAGTATCGGACAGATACTGGATACTGGATACTTAGTGGCCTAAATGACATATTAAACAAGCTACTTCCTTTAAAGCTAAGTCACCAAAATTAGTAACTTTTTACAGATTTTTTACTGTAAAAGTGAATGTCTTTTTACTGTTGCTGTACCAAGTATCCAGAAAAACTGTATGCAAGGAACACCAGAGGAAAAGGATTTGAGGGTTACACCTGAATCAGCAATCATAGTTCTGCAATTAAATATTTGGCAAACAAGTGATGCATTTAACTACAACTGTAAATGCAAGTGGTGCATTTTTGTAAGGGTCATAAAAATATATATAATATATAATGAAAATAATTAATTTTCCAGTAATCTAGCACCGCTTTTCCTTGAGGTAGGCACAGCTATACGTGTCACTCAACGGAGCCAATCATTGCGATAGTTTACCAGGTATACACAATGTGCGGAAGAAAGTGCAGCAGGGCGTGGCTTACTCCAATAAAAGGAAAGTAGACTATGAACTGTCAAAGCTGAATAGACAGATCAATAATATGTTTCTTTCTGCGGGAAGTTTAAAACCAGTTTGTCTCATTAAGTTCCGCCGTAGCGATAATTAAAAGCTTCAATGTGAAGCGCCACTATGAGACAATCCACCAGCCGTTAGAGCAAACATATCCGCAGCAGTCGGTGATGAGGCCGTGTAAAATACCTGAACTGTGAGCCCAGTATAACAGAGCAACCAAAGTCCTTTCACATCCATTTACAGCCCAGCAGCATGCAAATAAAGATGCACTAAAATACGGATTAAACTGAATTGATTGAACTGTCCACAGGTTCAACATAGTTACTGGAAATTGACAAGAAATATTGTTGAAATGCTATCTCTTTTTAAATAGACTTAAAACAACTGCATGTATGGAGATCTCTGAATCTTAACACAAACATGAAATTTGGACCTTATTGACCGGACCTTCGTAATTGTAATTCAGTATCCCTGCTCGGGCAAAACATCTGTTAGAACATGGCAATAACAAAAAACGGACGTTTTGTTATTTAAAATAATGCAGCCCCTAGTCCTGGTCTAACACCCTGAGCATGACCTACTCAATCAGAGTGGCAGGAGCGCTCGGTTAATAAGTGGCAAATCTCCATTAAGGGAAACGTTCATGCTTAACCTGAGGCACTGGACTAAAACAACAGTGTGCAGAGAGTGACTCCGCATGCAGCTTCGGTAAGCGAAGCGCGGCCAGTGAGGCCCACAGGGTCAGTGCCGCTCGTGCTTCTAACACAAATTTTGGCTCCAAAGCTTACGCTTTTGGAGGGAAGATTTGCATAAGTCTGTCAGTTGTTTACAAATAGTCTCATTTAACATAGACCCAAAGTCCCTCAAAGAAAGCTTCAGGAGAGCAGTGATGTTTTATACTGAGGAAAACTCAGGAACCTTTCAATTAAAAGGGTTCAATTATAGCTACAAACTGTGATTTTCAGTAATTAAAACACATTTCTCTAACCGTATTATGCAGTGTTCTTCTTCTTTTTTTTTTTTTTTTAAAGGTGTTAAATCACAACACACATATAAAAATAGCATGCACACCTTTTGCTTGTGCTAATTTCCATTCACCTCAGAGGCTGAAAGGAATCAAGAATTATAATAAAGGCCTGTTGTAATGCACGCCAGGGCAGAGGTGTTTACCCCGTTCCTCAATACTTCAAAGTAAGCCACAAATTTTTGTGTAGGCGTGAAATCCATCATTTCTTCCCATTGGGCAAGGTGAGTAGGGATGAAAACGACGCATCACTGGCAAGTGTGTACTTGAGTGCATAGTTGTGGAGGTGGAAATTGGCTTGTTTAGATACGGGATAGCAATACAAGATGATTGGGAAGCTTCCAATCGGGTATCTCTTGGTCCGTGGTCCACACGCTAACCCACAGACATACCGTAGTCATAGATGCATACAAAGCAAAGGTCTTGTGTAATTTATTCAGGAATTTCTTTACCTGGAAATACAGCTGCAAAAACTGTGATGCAATCATGGTTGCTGTTCATAGGCATGCAGGATCAAATTACACGAGAACCAAAACTATTACTTCCCTCTAACCCTGATGCTCGTGACACCTGACCAGAGCAGACTCACTAGAAGGAAAGACATGCAAGTTCATACAAAGCTGGTACACCCGTAGCGTGAAGGCACGGTGCTGACACGACACGCCCGGAAAGTGCAAGTGATGCACAGGCCGTCATCCAGACGCATGCTCTTACAAGAAAAGCACAATCCGACTGAAGCCTTAAGGCTGGAAAAAACTGTTTTAAAGTGGAACCTTAGGTTTACAGGGCTCCTCTGTAATTACTGCAATAAGATCTTGCTGCATCATCAAACAATGCAAGAGCCCATTCCAAGTACTTTCGCCTTGGGCCAGTGTCAAACAAATACTTTTACTCTAAGCCCTCATCAACCCGTTTGAGATCACTTCACGTGACAACAAATGCTACTGTACTAAACGTGCATTTGTGACTTAACGCTACCCTCATTTGAGTCTCTGGGAAAATGGCAACAAAATGAGAACATTACACTCTGGCATACTGTAACAGGGCATCACAGCAGGACAATTGTTATTGCAATTATGTTATGTTATTCAGTTGTTGTTTATGCTTTCAAAATGTCTAGAAATAAAGAAGAATCACCAAATAGTGATGTATAAACCCGGAGGGGTTTTGTTCACTTGCAAAATATGCTGTTCAGTTTTTCCCACAGGTCTGAAATATACTTGCGGTGGTAGGGAGTGAAACTGGTTGGCATAAAAGTGGTCTACTACCTACAACAAACAAGAAATACATATGACCTTTAACACAAAATTTATTTATGTCATGTCTATTAATTTCATATTTCAGAAATCAAAACTACAAACGTCCCCCTCCATGTATCCATGTGTGAAGAGTAAGTAAAAAAAGAAAAAAAAATTAAGAACTGGACATTCTTTGATCTACAAAGGTGGCACTGTTTGTCAGAGCACATAGCCCTTAAAAACCACAGCATTTTTTTTTCATTAATATGTTTTAATAAGTATACAGTATATGTGGATCATGTTGTGCAATGTAGAATATCCTTTTTTCAGCACAACCTAGTAGAGAAAAAAAAAACATTTTAAAAATGGAAATAAAAAAATTTAATAGGAGAGATTCATAAGATCACGTGTTTTATGATTATTTTCAGTTGTTTCTGTGACCCAATAATAATAAAATGTAAATTTTTTTGCACAAGTTCAAGTTGCGCCATCAATATCCTTTGGCGGCCAGCCCAAAGATACGCTATGTTGTGGGAAACACTGCTGTTGGCTGATCAGAACTTACTGTTCAGCATAACTGTATGTAATAGAATCATGTAGTGCAGAAAAATCCTACACCTTTCAAAAAACCACTTGTTAAAAAAAAAAAAATCAGGTTTTCGTCTGATATTTTTTTTAAGCAGGTACCAAGCCAGTAGTAAGGGTAAAAAAAAATAAAAAAAGAGAATCCGAGCCAATGTACTACAAAACTCAAAATCTAGCTACTTTAATGCAAACAACATGCTGTTGGTTTCACTTCTGAGGAACCCATGCTGAGGGACAACAGCCTACAATGGTCCTGAAGCACTGGTTTCTTTTATAGGTTTATGCAGGAGAGGAGCTAAGCATGGTGCATGCGCAGATGGCAGGGCTCCTCATTGTCAGGACCACTCGTTAGGTAAGTGTGAAAAGCCCCTTGGGACCCTGGGAAATCTCCAAGGACATTGATTACGATCGAATTAGAGATTAGAAGGCCAAAAGGAGGGGGGAGATAAAACCTCAAAATTAATGTTCTTCCCCAGGCCTTACTTGCATAAAGGATCAGAAGTAAAAGCGGGGTGGTGAGGTAGGCCTTGTACTTTTGGATGCTTAAAGTCTAATTACCGTCAACTCCCAGTTTATAATGCTATGAACCCCAGCAGCTGTCATGAATTCAATTGCCAGCATGCTGCCGTTTACAATCGGGCCTTTAATTCCCACCATGTGCTGTACAACTTCTCAGGATTTAAAGCCTTCATCACACTCCATCCCCACCAGGCAATCACACTCAGCCAGCATTAGAAATGAGTATTCATGGGGATAAAGATGCTAACACAGTGTGTGTGGCTGAAGAGTGCAGGTGGCAATTAAACCCCTGCAGACATTACACATGAGAGGAAAGATGGAGGTGCTGATGTGTTCAAAGCACCAACGAGAAAAAAACACTGCTGGATTGCCACAGAATTTTTAACAGAGCAGATGATAGTCCTCAGGCCAACCCTGCATGATTATCAGTTGGAAGCCTGGACAATGGCTGGGAGTTATACCACGAATCAAGTGAACACTGGTATGATGCCACACCATAGATTTTACCAGAGTGTGGATATAGTGACAAGCTGAAAAACAGTCTATCAGAAAGTATCAGCATGAGGCAAATTAAACACGAAATTAAGCTTAAATAATCATCAGAATTACAGTTTTAAAATTAATTATTACCACTTTACAGTGATGATGCATGCAAATTATTATTGCTGGACAAAAAGCATCCAACAGAAATAATTATACCAGTCAACAACAAGGTCATGTAAAACGTTACATATTTTATTTGTGATCATAGTTAGAAGGTTTTTCGTGTGCTCATCTTCTCTCATATGCATCCGGTGCTGGTCACTGCAGATGTTCACTGCTGGTCACTGCTGAGTTTTCCTGATTGATGCACCTCCTAACTGCACAGATGGTAATCTTATTAGGTCTTTCTCTACTTCTCTCCCTAAAATGGTTGAAATGCTCCTTTTTCTATCTTTTATTGAGAACCGGTTCTGGACAATAACATTCATGTTATTTTAAAACCAAAGCCATAAGTAGGGGGAAAAAACAGCAACATTACTACAGCCTAACATGGGGGTTAGTGGTTTTCTTATACCAGTAAATTAAATTGTAATAGTTTAGTATAAATTAGTAGTACTGATTCTATATAGATTAAATAGTCCCAGTTTAGTATAGATTAAATAAATACCAGTTTAATAGATATTTAATAGTACCTGTTAAGTATAGATTAAATAAGTGCCATTTTAATGTGGATTAAATAGTACCTGATCAGATGAGATTAAATGAATGCAGATTTAGTAGAGATTATATAATACCTGTTTAGTGTAGATTAAATAAGTACCAGTTTAGTGTAGATTAAATAGTAACTGTTTAGTGTAGATTAAATAGGTACCGGTTTAGTGTAGATTAAATAGTAACTGCTTAGTGTAGATTAAATGGGTACCGGTTTAGTGTAGATTAAATGGGTACCGGTTTAGTGTAGATTAAATGGGTACCGGTTTAGTGTAGATTAAATAGGTACCGGTTTAGTGTAGATTAAATAGGTACCGGTTTAGTGTAGATTAAATAGGTACCGGTTTAGTGTAGATTAAATAGCTACCTGTTTAGTGTAGATTAAATAGGTACCGGTTTAGTGTAGATTAAATGGGTACCTGTTTAGTGTAGATTAAATAGTAACTGTTTAGTGTAGATTAAATGGGTACCGGTTTAGTGTAGATTAAATAGGTACCTGTTTAGTGTAGATTAAATAGGTACCGGTTTAGTGTAGATTAAATAGGTACCGGTTTAGTGTAGATTAAATAGGTACCGGTTTAGTGTAGATTACATAAGTACCGGTTTAGTAGAGATTAAATAAGTGCTGGTTTAGTAAAGATTAAATAATACCTACCTTAGTGTAAATTAAGTAGTACCAGTTTAGTATAGATTAAACAGTACTTGTTTGGTATAGACTAAATAAGTGCTGGTTTTGTATAGATAAAATAGTACCCGTTTAGTATAGATGTATAGAAAATAGATGAGTATATACAGACTGAGGAAATAATATAAATATGAGCAACAATTTTAACATTTGCAATCTGAAAAAAAAATGGATTTCATAAATTATTTATATATCTTCCTCCTCTTAGAATTATGCTTTTATTTTATCATTAGGCAAATTTTACTCAACTAAAAACAAATAACATATAGCAACAACATAAAGAGAGAGTTAAGCCAACATTTTAACCCTTTATGTAATTTTCTTTTCATACTACCACCTGGATCATTAAAAATATTGTGAGATGAATTTGATAGTCCACTCTTACAATGTGAAATGTCTATAAGCAAATCTGAGTAGACCACTAAAGATTTATTGGACATCCTGACATACAGTCAGCGAGTGACTATGTCTCTTCCTGAGCAACTGCACATTTCCAGACAGCCGCAACAATAACGGCACACACCAACTCACTTGTGTACGCAGGTTAATGGCAGCCTTTGCTCTGCTTCAGCATAAACAGTCCAGATCACCAAGGTAAACAATACCACTTTAATTACATCAAGTAGCAACCGGTGTAACAGAACCCGACAGCTATCAGACAAACCTCTTGCTGTATAAACAACCCGAGCGCAAGCTGCCATTACAAACACATGTACTCAGTGTAGAAATTAATGAGCACTAAAGTACAGAACAGAAAGGAGGTTACCAAATGAGGGAAAAACATCTAATTTTTCCTGAAACAAAATAAGTGTGTGTACTTGTAAATTATATAGGGAGGCTGAGAAGAGCTTAAAAGGGCTTTGTGGGTTTAAAACCTCAACTCTTGCGCACCACAGAACAGAATCAGGAATAAAAGAAGGAAGAACAGAAGAGAGCAGAGGGAGTTCAATCTGTGTCCATCTGCTGTCTTTGCCACCACACCCCCCTAAACACATCCACTCTCCTTCTACAACATCCTACAGGTGTAAATGCTGAAACTTAGCCTTTATCCTTGAACCTTCAGACACAGCATTGTGCAAACCAAAAGCTTATGGCTCTTACCAGAATTATCAGTTCCTTCCGTTTTTTTTATAAATATATATTTTTTTAAATCTACAAATGCGTCTAAGGAATGACAACTGTACTTTATATTATCATGTGAGTGATTTATGAAGTCTTTCAGAGCCCTTAAAAGTCATTGTTCCCATGAACAATCCATAATCTCACAGGGAAGTGATACACAGGACATAAATACAATGCCATGAGTGGCGACTGAGAACGCCTGGCTACAGGGCCGAAGCTACTCCGCACAGTGGGAAAATGTTCCCGAACTAGTTGCCACCCAGCTCTCACCATTATATAGCTCATAGATCTCAGACAGGCTAAGGAAGCAGATTGAAGTTACCATCAAACCAAGGCCATACAATGTTGGGAAATAGACATTGCTCTTTTATTTACTCACTCCCATAAAATAAAATGGGTGGTGGTGCTACGACGCTGGCAACACGTTCCGCCTGCAAATCCCACAAGGGATCCGGAGTAATATCTAGGCCAGAATATGCTAGAAAAGACGGCTTCTACGACCGATAAAGCAGAACACACACAATATAAAAATGTCAGACGCTAGTCCTTGCCTTAATGAGCAGGCTGCCGAAGCAACAGAACCAAAGCAGTTCTGCACCTCTCATCTCTTCTCCTTCACCACCGCTGATTAGTTGAGTGTCAACAAAAGAGCACACGCCACATCAGAAGAGGTCAAAGGACATCACTGACCTCACTGACCACCTGTGCATCAGCTCTCTAGGATGACCTTAACAAGGCATCTGGCATCTCAGAATATCATTCACTCAGAGATCCTCTTTAGCTGAAACATCTTAGAACATACTTCGTTTTTTTTTCTGTCATAACTGAAGATGAATGAAAAGTAATGATTTCAGAATGGAATCTGTTTTGGAGGGAGAAAAAAAATAATAATCTTACTCAGTCCATCCTTTATTTGTATCTGATATTTTAATCTCATTTGCCCCTTTTCACAAACATCTGGCCTTTACAAACACCCAACAATCCGGGGCTTGATCAATGGCCATGACACATGTTTCCTTGTCTTCCTTACCCTTTGCTCACTCCAGCGTGCCTGCCCCCATTGTCCCTCATCTGTTCCTCCCCACCCGATCAACACCGATGTCCATCCGCCAGCCCCTGTCCTAATCCACCACCTCCTCCCACCTCTGCACGACATGGTCTCTTTGATACCCCTCCTGTCTCGCTCAGACCCCTGTGGCTAAAGCAGCAGGCTGGCAGCTGGAGCAGTTGACCATGTAGGCTCAGCTGCTGGGTTGCGAGTGAATCCCAGGTTTGCATGTGATTCACCAGGGGCTTGGTGCGATGCTAATGTCATTATCCAATGTGTCGACTATTATTATTAAAGCTTAGTTTCCACCATCCACAGCCTGTGTTTGCCAACATACTACAAATCTGCTAGAAATAACTTCAGAAATACTAGATACAATTAATCAAAAGTTTTATAAAGAGTGAAAGAATGGATGTGTGTTATAGTACATCTACTATAAGAATTCCTGCATAGAAAATAGCTAGCTCGGCAGCTTTAGCCGTTAATGGACTCTCCCCAAATGACAAAAGGCAATGGATAACTGACAACAGAAGACCATCACTGAATGCTGTGTTCAGGTTGTCAAAGCCATGCCCATAACGGTGGAAGTAAGTAGAGTTGCAGTCTGTAAGGAAGTTGGTCCTGGTACACAGTGCCAGCAGGGACATGTGGGTGGCACAGCACACTGACTCAGTGCTGCGGCTGCTGTGGCTGCTGCAAAATCCAAGGGGAGGGGGAGCTGGCACTTATCTAATGCAGCTCTTGAAAAACAAGACTGCATGTAAGGCTATTTGATTTCAGTTTTTTAAAGCACCTTTCCCACCTTTTATGCTGAGACTGTGGTGTAGTTTACATAGGCTAAAGCAACATGAGTGAACTAAGCAGAGAATAAAGCCATGAGATTAGTTGTTGGTTATAAGTACGAAAGAGTGATAATCATGACTACAGCATCATCAAGGTCAGAACCAGACCTCATATATTACTCATCCGTCTTCAGGAAACACTGTATTCTAATCAGGGACCCAATGGATCTGATGCCAATTTTGAACACTAGGAGTGAGATGGGTGTACACAACACCATGGATGGTAAACCAGTCCATTTCTGGGTACCGCACGACACGAAAGCACAATTCCACGATGTCGATTAAATTTCTATTGCGATTCTGTTAGTATCATAATTATATAAATATCTTGATTCAATGTTAATTTATTAGATTTTTTTACAATTATAAACGAACTAAGCAAATAATTTGCTCCTACTACACAGGATGCTGAGCTGCCAATGTGTGAAAAGTTAAGAGGGCACCACGTGTAGGATTATACAGGAATGGGTACATTGCACCACCTGAAATGCAAACAAATATATATGTAATTATGAATAATAAAAAAAACTGTTTTGGGTCAGTAGGTTTCACAATTTTTTAATTGATTCCCCACTTCCATTTCTAATATACATGCACGCACACACATTGACTACTGACTTACTGCCTTGTTTTTGGAAAGTCTGAGAAATCTGAAGAAGGAAACCCATGTGGACAGATAGAATATGTAGAACTAGGGACGCTGTAATTGCAAGACGACAACACCACGTATAGCGCAACCCTGCTTTAAGATTAAGCACAGTGCGCTTTGAATTTCGGTCAATTATGGATAAAATGATAAGCTCATGAACTAAGTGGAATTTCCTTTCATAATTTCATTTTAAATAAGCATTAATAAATGAAAACTTCTTCTATCTTAGAAAAACAAGTGGAGTCAAGGAAATAAACAAATCCTTTTTTTTTTTTTACTAATATAACTGAATAACAACAGTCTTATTTCATTACAATGACAAAATTTCACCAACTATTTGCTTAATGTTTTACATGATACTTTCATTCAACTTTCACTTATTTATAATGAAACACATACAAAATTCTCTATACCTTGAACTTCCTGAAAGATTGTGAAAGATTGTGTTAATCTTTCACAATATTTGCATTTTTCACCAGAAGGTTCATCCTGTCATGAGCCGATTACTCAATATCATCTGAATAGTGGCTCTTTTTCTTTTCTTTTTTTTTATGACATCGAGCTGAATGTTTGTTCTTCCTGAACATGTGACTTCTGAGTGGCTTGAGAGTGATTTGCTCGCATCAAGTCCGCATTACTTAAACGAGTGAGAGTCCCATGAGCATAAAGTGTAATTGCGCCACGAATTCCATCCATGCCGGCACCGAGCACCGGATGTGGCTGGCTGAGACATCGTGTAAAGAACAATGGCCTAGACCTGGGGATTGCCGCTTTAACTTAAGAGGAAGTATTACTACACGGTTAAAAATGTGTATAGTGCCAAGCACAGATGGAGAAAAACAATCAGAGAGGAAGCAACTACAGGTGCCTCACAAAAAGCCAGCACTTAATGCATGTCAGGACAACAGTAGGAAAAAAAAGACATTGTATCAGGAAACGTTGATGAATTTGTTGAAAAGTTTACAGCAGTTCTGGCATTCCATAGAAAGGGAAAAATAAATTTGTTAACAGTTACGTGTTCGTGAATACAAGACAAAGGTTACAATGCCAGAAAACAGCCTATGATGCATAAAATTAAGTTGTTATAAAGGCAAACATCTTTGGGGACTTCCATACTAGCAAATCTGACAACGAGAAACCTTTACTGCTTTGTTTCAGATAAGCAAGAACATAAATAGCTGAAACATTTATAACACTTTATATTATTTATATTTATAATATAATAGACCTAATACTATGGTCCTAGTGTTAGGTATTGTTTTTAATGTTTGCACACACCTTTTAATCCAATGGCTTTTGCTAATTTCTATTTCTTTTTTTCACTGTAAGGGTATTTTCACATTAGGCAAAATTGATTTGTACTGTTCCTAAGAACAATTCCTTCCCTCTCCCCAGCTGGCCAAGGTTTTCGTTCTCTGTTCCCGGGTACATTTGTGTATTTACACACTCCGATACAACAGGTGACAGCAGGGACCTACTTGGTTTGTGAGCCACCATTAAACACAAGAGAAAAAGAGTACAAGTAGGTTAAATTTTTAACTAATGCCTAATATTATTGATATTTCAGAAAAAAAGTTAAGATCAATACTCTTGCATACCTTCCTTCTTTATCAGATATGACTGTGTAGGCCAGACAATCAGATCTGGTGATGTGCACACTGAGATTTTGGAGTAGATTGAAGGGTGATGAGCTAGATCTACTTCCATTCTCAGGTATGACTGGCTTCCACATCTAATTTGATCTTGAATGTGGAACGATTATTTCTCGAAAATGAACCAGACTTTGGGGTCAAGTGGTCACAGAAACTATCTTGTAGCTGTAATGTCAAAGCGCCCTTAAACGATGCTGAAGGCATGCAAAATATGCAATAATCCTCTTTGAACATTTGATATTGAGATGTGCCTGCTACTTGGGTTCTGTCAAACCTTCATACCGGCTCTAATATGAAGTGCTGTTTGTTAATTGGTGATTTTTGAGGCTGGTAACTCTAATCGAACTTCTCCTCTGCAGCAAAGGTAAGTATTGGTCTTGCTTTTCAGCGTAGGTCTTCATAAGAGCCAGTTGCATCATTGTGCTTGATGGGTTTTGCAAATGCACTTGACAATACTGTTATTACAAGAACTTTTCTAGAACTGCAGACCTTTGCTTAATTACATAATTCCAAATGTGTTATTTATGTCAGGAGTGTTCTAGAATGTAGAAAGCAAATCAATAAACAAAAAACACTGATTTAAAAGGTGTGTCCAAAGTTTCAACTGGTACTGTATTAATATACTTGCTTATTTTCTGTTTTGAACGCTGTTGTTCATGTCAAAACATGACATTCTGTTAAAAGGTCATCCTACGGCTCTTGTGCTGGGAGCCTGATTAAAGCTGTATTTTTCTTTTTTAGTTTTTAATACATTTTCAAAACCGACCCTTTTCACACTAGTTATTATGCAACTCATGAGTTAAAAGACAGTTACACTCGAATTTAATACAAACTTTAAAATAATAATAATAAAATATAATATATAGACTATTTGAATGCAACTCTATGTATTCTTATTAACACATACGCATATTAATTTGCTGTTCTGGTGATGCATATAAATACGAAATGTGTTGAATCTGCAATCTGTGTTTTGGAAGTTTTAATAATAAACAGGTCGTGGAACACCTGCAGTATGCTCATTTAATTAAAGAATGATCATAACATGTTCTGAGAAATATCCCCCCCCCCTTTTTTTTTGTTTTGTTTGGATTTCTGTCTGCTAAACAGCTAGCATGTTTATAAGGCAGGAAAATTACAGATACAAGGATAAAGAGCTTCCCATGTAGCTTCTTAGCACGCTGCTAGCCAAGCTAAAGCTCAACATTTTATTATTATTATTATTATTATTATTATTATTTCCAGCGACATGTTTAGGACAGATAAACTACGCAAATCAATCACCCTGACCCAAGTTAGAGTAAATAACTTATAATAATGCGTTTTTAAACACAAAGACTTTGCTCAGAGAGGGAGATGGAGGCTGGGGCTGTTAGCACGGGAATGAGTGAGCGTTATTTCCGACTCACCTGGCTATAATGCACCGTGAACGGTTTCAGATAATTCGTGCTGGTGCACGGGACCACCTCGATATTATTAATCTGCTCCATGGTTCACGCACACATACACGCTTACACATACACACACACTTCCTCACCGGTGTTCCTCAAAACACACAGCTCAACCGCAGCCCTACTGGGGCGAATTCTACGGAAGCCCGTGAAGTACATAAGAATAACGTTATTTGCTTTTATGCGTGTATGTTTTATTGCGTATTAAACAGCATTTAACTCTATCACCGATAGTTTCCCAACAGGGCAGGGGTGTGTAATCATAAGAAGGAGGTGAAAAAAAACGAAGCAGTATTTTTTTGTTTTTTTGTTTTTTCTTCCCGCCCCGAAGTGCGACCTGAGGTACGTTTTCGCGCGCGCAGCACGTCAGGCGCGCGAACGAAGCGGCGCGCGACTCGTGCCTTCAGCGCCCCGCCCCATCTCCCGCCAATACTAATGCACTTCTTTTAAGTGTAATGTAACACAAGCTCACAAGCTCTCTGAGTTACTGGTGCGAGTGAATGTTCACTTTTTTCTCCCCCTCTTTATTTACACTATATGGACAAAAGTATTTGGCCAAACCTGCAATAACATTGAATCCAAATACATATACTTCAATATAGGATTGGTCCCCTTTTGCATCTATAATAGCTTCCGCCCTTCTTGGAAGTCTATTTAAAAGATTTTGGAATGTTCCTTTGGGAATTTGTGCCCACTTATTCTGTAGAGTATTTATGAGGTCAGGCATGATGTTGGAGAAGGCCTGACTCTTATTCTTCGTTCCAGTTCATCCCAAAGGTGCTCGAGGAGTTGACGGCCAGTCAAGCTCTTCCACACTGAAATCGTTAAACCATGTCTTGTGTATCATGCTTTGTGCACTGGGGCACAGTTGTGTTGGGATGGAAAAGGGCCTTCCCCAGTTGCCACAAAGTTGGAAACATAGCATTGTCTTGGTATGCTGAAACATTAAAGATTTCCCTTCACTGGGGATAAGGAGCCTGAATCTGAATTCAGTAATTAAAAAGTTTGGCCAAATACTTTTGTCCATATAGTGTACCTTGTTTCTTAGTCACGGAAGCATGCATGTCAGTGCTGGAGAACAGTAGTACCCAATAGTCTAAAGAGTTGACTATAATATGATTCATTACACAACTATCCAAACATGTAAATGGATTCCTAACAGGTCTGGAGTTGTTTAGAATGATCACATAAATCATAATAATTAACGCTTTACACTTCTTAACTAATACTTTGCACATGAAAGCATTTTGTTTGTAATAAAGAACTTTATGTGTATTTGCAATAGCTGTGCACAAACTTTTTAAAAAGTCATGTCACATGTTTTTAGCGGGATTAAAAAAAAAACATGATCAAGGCTCATTCATCTTCTTCTGAAGCCATTCTTTTGTTGAACTGGATTAGTGCCTTCTGTTATTATCATGCCAGAAGGTGCAGTTTTCCTTGGCTTATGAGTTGGAGCTATCCATAATTCTCTCTATCTTGACTAGCACCTCAGGCCATGCTGAGAAGAAGCAGTCCCATAGCATGAAGCTGTCACTATGCTTCAAGCTATGCTTTACCAATGTTATGGTGTCATTTTTGTTTGGGTGATAAACTGTCCTGACTTTGCTCCAAACACATTTTTAGGAGTATACTCCACCATTGTCCCATCAGGTCATAAGCCATTTTACCATATTTGAGCAAAATGTACATAGTTTGGGTATTATTTTTCCCATGGCAAAGGTTTTTCATCATCAATTTTAAGAGACGTCCTGTGCTTGGCAGTGTCATTGTAGTACTAGGCTATCTTGATTTTTTTGCTCACGGCTTCGCAATGTTCCACAGTGCATCCAATGTTTTGTCAAGTAAGGTTAAGTCAAGTTTATTTAAGCACATTTAAAACTAAGGGCCCCGCACACATTATTGAAAGTATTTCCTTCTCACCACAATAGACACAATAGATGTGAATACATAAACATATAGTTGTACTCACAGCACATGGACACATTAAACATGATACAATTCACAACAACAGTGAGGAAAAAATTACACACCATATTAAATAAAAAGGATAGCTCTGAATAATGAATACATAACAAATGCTAAAAATGATAATAAATACAAAACAACAGTACAAATAACCACACAGAAGCACCATATACTGTACTAATTCGCATAACACCGCCTGTGATATACTGGACTGCCGTAATGATTATAGTATTTGTGCACACAGATTCCACTATATCTTTTCAAATTGCTTACGTTTGATGGAAAGTCAAAACATTTCCTAAAAATTTCCTACTTTAGATATGCCCTAACCATTTATTAATATTTCATTGCTTATTAGGCAGTGGAATGACAGAAAAGGTACTGTCAAAAATAAAGTTCCCAATATTTTAATCTCCATGGTAATATGGATTTACAGTAATACTGATGTGTGTATTGCATCTCACAACGTCGCCTGTCTCTTTGCTGATTTTACCTGGTGCAATTTTTAATCTATGCGATGCACATTGATGTTTTTTATTTGAAATGACATGGCAACCAAGCATTATCTTTCTGGAGCTAAAAAAGGAAGAGAAGAAAACCAGAAGAAGAAAAGCATGCTCAGACTAACGGTATATTCTGCTATATATAATACATGATTTATTGCTACTGTATAGTATTCGTACTTGTGCTATTCTTTTATATTTACTTTTATTTGTTTCATGTATATCTATTTTGCTAAATTTTTCAAGCACACTTGTACATATATTTGCATTACAATACTTTACTTGCAAACTTGTTTAAATCTGATTAAATGTTTTTACACAATGTATTGTATGTTGAATATTTTCTACTTAATGCACATTTATACACTTAAATATTGTCATTTCATGTGCTTTCTCCTAACTTGTGAAATTGCTATGACAGTTATTTACACCAGTGGGCCCAGTTTTCATGATCTGCCTGGGGCCTCACAACCCAAAGGCTGGCACCGCAATACATCATAAACAAACATAAAATGTAACAAATTAAATAATGTAAATAAGTTGATGAATAAATAAGATCAATAGATAAGACGATATACAGTCTAATAGATCAGAACAACCAGTTGTAAAAGCCAATGAAAAAAAGATGTCTGGACTTAAAGATTGTTAGTGATGGTGCTAAACCATGACATGACCTAAAAATAAAAAGTAAAGTTTAAAAATCCATTCTGTATCAAAAGGAAGGACTGGCATATTATGTACATAATGCATTACAGCAGTGTAGATGAGGAAAAATCACTTTACTAAAGTTGGTTAAGGCAAAAAAGGGATGACCCTAACCAAAACTCTGCTGATTCATAAAGCCATAAATCATAAATCATAAATCATAAAGCCTGATTTAAACTGAGTTTATTTATCACACTGAGGTTCCTAATATCAGTTTTGTTTTATTTAGATTCAGAAGGTTCAAGAACATCCATGCTTTAATGTGCTCCAAGCAGGCCAGAAGGAATTTAATACAGTCTTGCTTCAGAGGCAAATAGATTTGTGTGTGTTCAAGAATGCACTGGAACAAAAATCAATATTTGTTTATAACGGATCCTAGCAGAAGCTATACAGTTTAAAGGAAATGACACCAAGAATAGACTCTTGGGGTATCCCACAGGTGAGGGGAGCAGTGGAAAATGAAAGTCCCCAAAGTCTGATTGAAACAGATGTTTGTTAAATAGGATTTAACCTAGTTTAACGCAGTTCGACAAATACCACAACACTGTTTTGGAAATTATTTCTGTACCCCTCTTTTAATAAGTACTTTTAAAAAGTGAGATTCCACACATGCTTTGTAAGCTCTTCACAGAAAATGGCATCAAAGTGACATATTGTCATTCCAACATACCTACATAGTAGTATAGTATACAGTGTAATGAAACAATGTTCCTCCAGGACAACGGTGCTACATAAAGCAACACAGACGTACACAAGACTATGTCTGCAAAATATACTAAGGTACTACTTAGTACTATACTAAGCTGGAGAGTGGTAGCAATGGCATCATCTGTTGAATAGTTGCCATGATATGTGAACTGCAGGGGGTCCAGTGAAGGTGGCAGAAGTGTCTTGATATTCCCCATGAATAGCCTGTCGAAGCACTTCGTGATAGAGGGTGTGAGTGCAAAAAGATGGTAGTCATTAAAGCAGGACACTAGAGATTTTTACTAGAGATGTCACATCTCCTAGCTGGTCTGCACACCCACTGAGCATTCTGCCAGGAAAGTTATCTGGTTCAGGGGTCTTTCTTGGGTTGACTCAGCTGTGCTGAAATGGACTACGTGGTCATTGGGAGGAGTGGTCTCCCTTGTCATTCTGCATTTCGGCCACACAGAAAAGTTATTCAGCACATCTGGAAAGGAGGCATCACTGTCACAAGCAGGTGTCATGCTTGCTTGTTGATAGAATTTAGGAAATACTGACTTGAGATTTGCATGGTTAAAATATCTGTCAACAATAAAAAAAAAAAAAATGCATCTGGGCCCCATACAGCCCCATACAGTTCACCCCTCCTTGGCATTAGCACTGAGATGAATGTATACAACCACTATAAGAACTACAGTGATTTGCCACAGTAAATAAAATGATCTGAGTCACAAACTCCAGGAGCAATGAGCAGTAACTATAGACTTACACACCATTCCAAATTAATACAAACACACAAGCCACCTCTGCAAGTCTTACCGCACAGAGCTGTATTTCTGACAGTGTGGGATGAGACTAAACAAATTATTGTAATGATAATTACATTTGAACAAGTTTAATGCATATTTGTGCAACCGGGTTATTGTATATAATCTTTTGACACGGCTTTCCTGTTTGAATGTTTTGGTTGCTATAGCACATTAAAGGGTGTCCACTCTCCGTTGAGGAACAAGTGGTATTTATTTGCACTCATGAAATGCATAATAAATTATATTCTTATTATGAATTTGCCTTGAATCTCCTTTCTGTCATTATTCTGAAAGATAGAAAACATAAACTATATAAACATACGTATATAAAACATGAGTTTACAGTAGACTGATCTGGCTTTTCAAAAAGCATAAGGATAAGATATGACATGGTAAGGATTCTTATCTGACCATATGCCTTACCCTACATTAAAACCAGCTGAAGAAGCTTAGCCACCCTTTGTCACTCTATGTTTTTTAAGAAGTCACTAATTCACATACCTTTTAAAAGTTTCACTTACTTTTGCTCAACTTTTCAGAAAATTGTATTTGCCAAACACATGTTTTGGGTTTCATAATTTAAATGTGGTCGTCCTCTGAAGTGCCGCATACTAGGGCTTAATGTATGAAGAAATGGATTTAGCTGTTATGCCACACCAAGACACTTCATCTTCTCATTCCTTTGAGGAAGTGCCGAAAATAGGTTTAACTGGCCCAGTTTCTGCCAGAGAACATTCAGTGTAGGAATCAAAATGAAATAAATTATGCATTTGGTACACTTTTTAAGTTGTACAAAACCCCAGATTTTAAGTTTTAAATTGCTAAAAGGTTTGTTAATGATCTTGATGAGGATGGTGGTGATGACAACAATGGTTTATGTTTGGAAAAAAATGGATCCATCTGCCAACAAGTTTCGCCTTCAAATACAGCTGATCACCCAATATGTGTCTGTTGTCTACAGTATATTTTATTGTTTCTATGGTAACCACAACAGTACACCTCTAATCTGACTGTCAGTAGAACATCACAGAACTTGTATCTACTGTATGAGGAACTATTCTGAAATATACAATCAGCAGTAGTGCATATTTCTCTAGCTATAAAACGCAAAAAAAACAACAAAAAAAATCATGCAGATAAAGTCAAGCTCCAGTTGATGTTCACAAACTTTTTAATTTAAGAAAAAAGTGTGATGTCTGTGACTTTGATCATGGCATATATGTTCATATAAAATATGTCGTTTATCTGCCAATTTACTCTGACCTTTTTTTGTGACAGCAGGACCCAGTCACTGGAACCTTTTCTTGTTCCTCCTGCACTTGCCAGAGGGTGCTGAAAAGACAGCAGCATTTCAGCACCTCTCATGTTGGGGACAACAGAAGCCATGTTTAGGCATGGCAAGGCGAAGAAACAAAACATGGCTTGTGTGGGATGACGTTCATCACTGTCCGTCCTCCATCAGATGTGAACGGGGTAGGAAAGGGAAACATGAACAATATCTGTGCTTGTATATAATGGCTAGAACTGAACCCTGTACTGATTACAATATGCTCCCTCCGGCCAAGGTCACTTCCAGAAGTTTCTCACTGCTGAGGCCTGTTACTGGACTGTGCTGTGCTAATTCAACGAACATGAATTCACACATGGCAAAATAATTGCAACATGCCCCATCAATCTGATGGCAAACCAAGAGCTGCTGTCCAGCCACCTGCCAGCCCTGTTGCCCCCTCTGAGCCCCACCATAATGCCCAGCACTTTTGCTAGCTCAAACTGAAACCCAAAAGCAGGAGCTAGGAAAACTCATGGACCAATTTACAGACATGTCCTCCACCAAGCCCAATGGCCATACTGTATCCCGGAAGCGCTCACCCTACCATCAAGGAAGTGGTAGCCAAGATACTCCAAAATGGCATTACAGAGGAATCCACCCACCACTACATGTGGTTATGCAATGATTTTGGAAAGCCCAACCAGGAATCTACCTCCTTTCCTGATTGGATGAACTGGTGGATCATCTGGGACAAGCCTCTTCATTATACTAGGCCTGGTTAATAGGTTAATAGCAGGTAGTTCTTACTCTGCTTGACTTTGGGGCTGGCAGGGGATTATCTATGTGTTTCTTTGACATGCCCTGGAACCTGGGCAGTATAAGTATCTGGCTCAAAGCTAATGGGACTGTCCTGATGACTTCAAACCTTTTTTGATCCCAAGCACCTCCTTCAAGCGTGCTGAAACGACAGCACTATTTCAGCGCCTTCTATGTTGTGGAGCAATAGTAGTTGCATGAACGATTTCTGGGAAATTAACTTCGCTTCGCTTTCCCAGAGTTGGCAGACAACAGACTCATTCAGTCCCCGGCTACAGCATTGCTTCCATAGAAAAAGTTTCTCAGCGTCTCTACTGGTGCTGGCCCTGCTGCTGGCCTGTAACTAGCTGATTCAATGCAAAGACTTGACTGCTCACCTCGATCCATTAACCACGCAAAGAAACCTACAATCTCACTTCCTTTACCCTCTCAGTTTTAATAAAGCCTTTAACACAATTTTCACTTTCATGCCTGTTCTCTTTCCTTCTGCTTCTATTTCCACCAATCGAACGCTCACTCACTTACTCATTCACTCACTCAATGTTTTATATGGAGTCACTCACTCAATGTTTTCAATGTCATATAATGATAAGAAAAATTATGATAAAAAATGCATGAACATGCAGACATACAGGAAGTGTTTCGAATAAAGTGTCCGTCGAGTGGACATTTTACCACCTAGTACCTCAATATTAAAGCAGCTGGATTCTAATTAATTGAATATTTCTATGTGATATTCTTTATGACATCATTGATTTGTTTTATTTACATTTAAGATATCAATCTTTGAATCAGTACACTTCTGAGTACAATACATTAGGTCTACCCATTACACTCCCTATCCTGCTCACTTTCTTTCCCACACAAACTGTTCCACCCATCCTCCAACTCACCACGTATTTCGCAGCTTCAAGCAAGTTCTCATTTAATCCAAATGAGATCTTTTGATGAACTAAATGAGAATGGCTTGTTAAGGAAGGAAATTAACTTGGTAAGGGCCCTTGGGTGTGTCACTTTCCCCACATATTAGGGCTGACATAATATTGCGTGGCACAGTTTTTGGGTTTGCCTATAATTATAATAATTACTGCAGTCTCAACATTCAGCAGCATAAACCGAGGACGTATAGAGGTGTTGAGTGGAGTGGAGGGTGTGTCACTGCCAGGATGCCCAGCCTTGGGGGAAAGAGATGATGTCACTCAGACTGCAGTATAGTATTCAGTCCCAAACATTCCCTGGGCCACAATCTTCTTTGGCCAGTTTCCTTTTCAGCAGGCTGAGACTCCCACCCTCCATACACAAGCAGGATGTAACACTTTTGCCCACTGATTTACATCTAAATAAACACTGCAGAATGAAACAATGTGCATCTGGAAGGGAACATGGACTTTTCTTCTCCACCCGGTCAATTGATATTGGCCCGATTAGCCCAGACTGTAGGCTCCGATAAGCGCAAGGTGGGGTGGGGGGTGTGGGGGTGGGGTGACTGTGGAATTACGCTTAGGGCTGGATAGTTCTGGGCATACACAGGGGTCCGTAGTGTTCTTACAGAGGTCAAAGGAAAATTAGACGAAAAGCAGGAAGATCTAAAATTGGAATGATACAGCATATTTAGCAACATGGACAGGCAACCCTGTCATTAACTGCCTTGCTCAGTGCTCCTCCTGTATGGGGAAGCATAGCGCAGTGCGATTCCTGCCCCAATGGGGCTCTATTAGCATTTGCTGAAATTTCCTTTTTTTTTTTTTTTAGTACTTGTTGAGTTTCCCACACGAAATTAGTTAACAAAATGCCTAAGTGTATGTTCAAAAATCATAATACTATTATGAATTTAAAACAGAAAATTTTGATTTGTGTAACATTTCTTGATCACTGCTCAGTCCTACACATCCACACATACTTATACACTGACTGCCCAAAAAAGGTCACATTCTTTAAGATATGCCTGTGCATTCAGAGAATAAAAATTTCATTGATGTGATATAATTATTGCCACTAACAAAACCACACAGCTGTTTAGTCCCAATGTGAGTGTGAGCTCTCATTGCATGGAAATGCTCTAATTTTTGCTATTAAACATATAGTCATGATTAAAAGTACCCTCTTTTTAGGTCTATGTTTTTTTTTTTGTAAAAACATAATAAATAAATAAATTTATTATTTGATCATTGTAGGTCTTTGTATTCGACATCATCGTGCCATTATTTATTTAATAAAAATAAAACCACAAAGAAAAAAACATGTGGGCAATTGATTAATTGATCATCAGCAGGTGTGCCGACCTCTATAAAAGCAGAAGTTTGGACAGTTCGCTGGTCTGGTGTGTGTTAACAAAATGCTAAGAGGGAAATACATATGCAATTGTTGCTCAATTTGGTTAATAGGGGTTATAAAACAATTTCCAAACAATTTGGATTTTAACATTGTATAGTGATAAAGATTGTTCACAAGCGTAATGCATTAAAGACTGCTGCTGATCTTCCCAGGAGTAGACGTCCCAGCACATTTACCCCAAGGTCAGACACTTGAAAATGCCCAGAGAAAAAAAAACATAAAACAAAACCAAGAACCACGTCTACGACCCTACAGGCCACACTGAGCATGGTAAGTGTTAAAGTCCATCATAGCACAATTAGAAGAAGACTGAAAAAGTATTTTTTGGAAGCATTGCCAGGAGAACCCTCTTTTGTTTAAAAACACCATGGAAGCATGAATAAAGTTTGCAAAACTGCATCTGAACAAAGCACAAGACTCCTGGAACAATGTCCTGTGGAGTTGTTTGGCCTTCATGCCCAGTGTCATCTTTGGTGAATATCAAACACATAATTTTAGCAGAAACACCTCATATTCACTGTCATGCTCGGCAGTGGAGGGGAGATGATTTGGGTTTGTTTTGCAGCCTGGGAACTTGCTGTCAACAATGAACTTTTTTGTATACCAGATTATTCTAGGGACAAATGTGAGGCCATCTGTCTGACAGCTAAAGCTTGATCAAAATTGGGTCATGCAACAGGACAATGATCAGAAGCACACCAGTAAATCATTAGAATGGCTGAAAGATAAAAGAATCAAGCTTTTGGAATGGCTTCGTCAAAGTCCAGACCTCAGCTTAATTGGAATGCTGTGGCATAACCTTAAGAGAGCTGTACATACAGTATGCAAATTCCCCAAAAACTCAACAAACTGAAGCAACGTGGTAAAATGAGTCAAGTTTTTACCACATTGTACACTTGTGAAAAATGCGCCAAAATTCCCCCACAATGATGTGAGACGCTGATAAAGTCATACAGGAAATTATCACTTAAAGTTATTTCTGCTGAAGGTTCACTGCGGCTAAAATCATGGGGGTACTTAGTATTGCCCACATGTTTTTTTTTTTTTTCATTTTGGGTAAATACATAATGGCACATTGAAAAAAGTTATTTGCTGTTAGTCTGAGGTTGTATTTGCCTAATAGTATAACCTGCCTGATCAGATGATTTTTTTTTTTACACCTTATTTTTGTATACTTTCTTGTTACTAAAATAGGCGATACTTACTTTTGAACATAACTTTATATATGGTTTTATTGTTATTTTTTAAACATGCAATAAGTGTTTAAGTGATCTCCAAGATTTTTTTTCAACCACATTTCTTTCTCAAAGTTGACAGTTTAGCACTATCTTTCCAGGTTTTGATAATGTACTGAAGGGTTGTTAGCCCAGTTCCAGTAATTTCAAATCTCCTTCGTTGTTATATGCTATTTTTGTTCCAGCCTTGGGGTCAGAGTACTTCATTCTCCTTCTGCTGTCCAAATACATGCTACCATGTGGACTGGTGACTCAAAATTAAATGAATGTGCAACTCTTAGTGCTTAATGCCCTCCAGTGGATTTTATGCACTGTACTGTGGTCTTATCTATAGTCTATCACTACCTTGTGCCCAGTTTTCCAGTATTAAAAATTTAAGTATATACTATAAGTAAATACATAAATACTTATTTTTGTATATTTTCTTGTCTTGGAAAATATTTCAGGAGTGTATAATTTAAAATGCATAGTGAGTTATGCAAAATCTGATTATATACAACTCACCCTTGATGAATGCTGCTCTTTGGTCAGCTCTGATACTGACTCTGAAATGTGACAAATGGGAGTACACAAATACACACATATCAGTTTCAATTACTTAACAAACATATAGCTTTTTAAATGGGCCATACTATACATGTGTAATCCTAGTTGCATTATCCTGAATCTTTTTTCTATGCAGGTCAAAGCAATTGACCTCATGTAATAGATTTACCCAGTCTTCCATATCTACCAAAGGTGAATGAAAAATAGCCATGAGATCATAGTACCCAATCATAGACCTTCTGCAGGCCTCCCCATAAGACCCATATCTTATCTTCAGCATCGTTTTAGCTAAGGGTTCCAGCAGAATGCTAAGCTTGAACTGATGTGAGTACCCCAAGGCGATACTGTCCATCTACCCATCCTGTCATTCCAAATTAGCTTCCATGGTGCTACAAAGTAAGCCAGACCATGGAAGGCCCTTCTACATCCCTGGGTCATTGGAACATTCTTCTCTATCCTCTGTCTTTTTGTAGTCCTGTCTTTTTCTCTGTCTCTCACAGGCATTTACTCACCATGAGCTTATCAGTCAGGGTCAAGCAGGGATTTGGCCATGTCCATGGATAAGAGAAAGTAGGCCTCTGGGAATGCACTTAGCTGAGGTGCCTGCTGCGTTTCTGTTAGCGCTCCCATGGTGTCCAACTTGACATGACATCCTTAGCAGAACAAGGTCTCGACGGCCAGTCGCCATGTCAAGATGTGAACAAATGAGGTCAAAAATATCACACCACTTTCAGACACGTAACTGTTCTCATGCAGTGTTTGTTTAAAGCTGAGTTTGAAATGGCCAGTGATTTAAAAAAGCAAAGATTGAGTACAAATTTACAGTGGAGCGATTTTTAATTATACTGAAAAAAAAAACAATATTAATTAATTTAAACCATTTCTTTAATAAGGACATTTGTGTGTAAAAATGATTCAGTAAACCTTTTTTTTTTTTTTTTTTTTTTTTGTAAAATCTTTTGAATAATCATATATATTGTCACATTTACTTAGGAAATAGAAACCGAACATGATCCATCTTTGCCTATTCAAATGATGCCGAAGCATGACTTTGGACAGTACATAATGTTGAAATTCATTTTGGGATGGAGACAATTTTAACTGTCATTATAGTTTAGAGTAACCACTGTGAGCCAAAAAGTTTTCAAAGGAATAAGTGTAAAATTGTTCTATGTATATGATATGATGCAGGCAGGTGTGGGGGTGTAGCAGTGGGCGGGATAAGAATCGCAATTGCCTGTCATATCAAATGAAGTCCTATCCCTCCTCTGTTTCCAGGTAGGGCCTAAATAAAGGCAACCCGATCCGTGTGGAACTCACCTCTTGTGAACAGACCTTCAAAGCTGTAGGCCTGTTGTCCATCCAAGGCCTTTGTAATGGAATCCTCTGCTGTTATTTTGCCCCTCGCATTTTCAGGCAGAGCTATTATTGTACTCCCAGTTGCGGATGTGTTACCTAGACAAGGGTAGAAATTCTCACTTTCGCCTCTCTTTATTTCGTTCAAGAATGGTTACCACTCCACCCAGGGCCTGATCTGTCTCAGTCTACTTATTCCTATTCAATTCACTAAGTAGCAAATAAAAATTTTAAAGAGTTCAGTTAGGAACAGAAGAGAAATATGTTGGTAGTTCAGGCTTAGGTGACGTTATGGTGGTGTGCATGATATTTTTGGTGAAAGAGGGGCGTATCTGGGACAAGTGACAGCAGTCATTGGGGATTAAAAGGCCACTGAGCAGACAAGCCCATTGAACTTTGATCTCTCTCTTAGTTTACTATAAGACAGCTGCCCCTTCTTTCTACTATAGCTGGCCACTGTTTTGATTGCCTTGAAAGTCTTATGTTGTTTCATTCTGCACACGACCTTACATATATGCATGCAGCCATAGTCACTCAAAATGTTTAAGCAGTTAGGTCAAGTCATAAATGGACGGTAGGCATTGAAGACTCTATGTGTGTGTGTGTGTGTGTGTGTGTGTGTGTGTGTGTGTGTGTGTGTGCGTGTGTGCGTGTGTGTGTGTTGAGTGGTGGCTTGTGTCCTGCATCACCATGGGAATGCATGTTCCCCTGCTAATTACTTGCTTGAATGGGTCTACAGAGACACTGTTAATGACACGTAACCCGATCTCCAAAAGCTGAGGTCCTCCAACGAGGGTGTAGTCTGCCTACATGGAGGGAATGGGTATAATGAAGAAGAGGAGGAGGAGGAGGAGGAAGAAGAGGATGAGGGTTAGAGTGGAAAAGAGGACCTGCAAAAGAAGCATAGTATATAGTAGGCTATGTGACACACTAAACCAACTGTTCAAGCGTAGAGGAATGACAGAGTCATGTGAGCCCTGTCTCCAATTCCAGAGTCCATTATGTGCCCAAGTTAGGTTTGGGGAGTTAGTAAGGCGGCAAGGGGGGGTGGGGGGGTGGGGGGGGTGGGGGCGTTTCAGAGAAATGTAATCATATAAAGGATTGGTGAAGAATAGTGCTGTATGTGAGGGGAGTTTGGGGACAATGACAGAGGGGCCTCACTTGCAGCTGGTCTCATTAACTGCAGCCTAGGAATAATAATTACTGCTTTTGTCAAGGCGGTGGTATGTTAATGACACACTCTACCACAGTCATGTGATCGGCTGTAGATGAAAAGCTCTACACGCGCAGAGTCAGCACTGGCACAGAGCAAGGGTCATCAGCTAGCACTGAATTTTCCCAAATAGGTCGCCATAAGACAACTGTATGAGTTTTTACTCTGTCTCAACATGGGCTCATTTCGGGAAGGCTTCATCCCTTTCCACATGTCAAATCATTCTTCTCAACTTGAGGACCAAAGCTTTAGACTGCTAGGTTCATTAACCAAGCACGTTTATTAAAAACACAAAGATTAGTTGGCAAACAGCTCTACTGTTAATCACTAGGGACTTGGATTCATTAGTAGTGTGAAAGAACAGATTCGCACCTTTGTTGATCTATCAGCTTTCATTTTCACCTTGAGCTCAGAGAGAAAAGGCATGGAGCTATATAAAACATCTCTATAAGCTAAAACTGGAAGAAAAACAGCAAATCCATATACATTAGAGTGCAAGGGTAGTGGCATCAGGTGTCGAACTATGAGCATGTGCAAATTGATAAATACAAATGAGTTTGACATGTTATACAGATCTCACAGGGGACCATAGGGGTTGTCACAGCCTGTGTAATTGAACATCAGGGTCTGTTTTTATCATATATGATGTTCATTCACAGTTCTTCCTTTGGGGTCGAGTAGCAATACTCATAAATGAACTGGTCATCTAGGAGAAGTGATGTTTGGTCATCTCTGGCATTCACAGTATCTTCTCATGGCCCAGTGTATCATTTCTGAAGAAGAGACTGTGCCATTTTGCCACCCTGAGGTTGACCGTTGAAAAATGTTTAAATGGTGCTGTATGATGACAACACACACACACACACACACACACACACACACACACACACACACACACACACACACACACACACACACACACACACACACACACACACACACACACACACACACACACAAATTAGCCATTTGTTCCCAAAAAAACATATCTCTCATATTTTTCCAACCACTCCCAAGAACAATCCTTTTACTATAGCAGCACAGAAACCTTCATGAGATGCCAAAGGTGCAACAATCCACCAGTCTGGACAGCCGCAGTCACATGGCCTTGATAAATGCACAATGTAGCCAAGGTCTATTGTACAAGTCAGGCCATTTGGTCAGACTGTGATTCCCGAGCTCTCCCATGGGTGCATACAGTATGCCAGTGCTCGAACGGTCATAAATAAAGGCCAGGGGTTTCAGATAACTCCCCTGGGAGCTCCCTCTCTTCCTGTGCCACCCGCTTCAGAAGGGCAATATTATTCTGCCCCAGGTCTAAAGAATGACTCCATTGTGATAGAAGCAGAATGCAGCCTTCCTCCGAGCCCACTTTACAGCCGTCCGTGCTTTATTTAAACAGGGATACCATTATCTGATCTCCACTGTACGTGCCCCTGCTGTCAGGCGCAAGCGTGGTACACCATCTATGATAAGGATGGCGCTCTAGGCAAACACGACCCAATGCTAAGGCCGGGTGGCCAGAAGGAAGTGTCAACAAAGAGCGGGGTATTAAAAAACACTCAACATGTTTGATCGTTTCCCATGACAGTGTTGCTTGTGCTTCAGAAAAATGGCTTCTATCATTCTTTGGAAATCAAATGTATCTGTCAGTGGCTAGCATTCTTCATTGTTTTATTGTTTGCAGCATTTTATACTAGGAAACGTAAACATGTAATAGGGCAGGACAGTGGGTGTAACATTTGATCAACATTTTTAATTTGATGCACTCTCCTTTTTTTCAAAAAAAAAAAAAAAAAGCTAAAAAGTAACAGAAAAAGGATCTATGACAGGGGATTCATCTAAACAATTTTTTTAATTCCTCTTTGTACCGCAACAATTTGGTAAATATTAACGTTGTTATACCAATCATAACACAAAAGCACTGTGGTATAATTAAACTTAATCTAGAGCACACTTATCCGTGACTGTCTTATGAGCAATGCCTGCATGTTTTGTACCCTGGGGATAGAATTGAAATCTTTTGTTCAAGCCTGGGTAGGTTTCCTATACACCGTCACACCTGTGTGTGCCCACAAGTCAGTAAGGGGTCATACTGCCTGCCCATGCCTGTCCAACATTCTTTATACAATCGAGCTACAGCTCTGATAATCCCAAAAGGAATGACTTTGTAAAGGAGGGATCGACCTTAATCAAAGTCAAATGCTTTTAGTTTCTAAGAAGCATGCACACACTTGCACTGAGCTAAGCCAAATGGGTTCCAAAGAACCGCAAGCTACTTTTCTTCAGAAACACACTGAAATGATTGTTATATGTAATTCAAAAACTAGATTGTGTTATTTGTTATAACCTTTGGACATATTTTGAATAATAATCTGACATCTGATTCTTAGGCGATAATAGCTTATAATAAAATAATATACAGTTCCTGGCCATGATAAATCTTCTTTCCTGTGTCTGTGAACATCTCATTATTTCTGTGGGTTAAAGGACCTGGATGCACAAAATAATAGCTTCATGTGACGGCTCAGCTGATCAGTGACATCTTGCTGACCCCTGATCTTGCTATGGCTACAGGATGAGACAGTGTCTGAAAGAGGGAGTTCTCTGACAAAGACTGAAGTAATATGGACAATCATCGGTGAAGAATCGCAGTGATTAATTCAACAGGAGTGCATCTCATCTCAAAATGGGAGGGGTGGAAAACTTTTTCGATGAATAAGCACAATTCCACACCGGAAAAAAAAAAAAAAACATTGATAAGTGGAGCAATTTCACGCAAGCACGGAATAGGAGGACAAATGGAATGAATCTGCCCATGCCTTTGTATGTTGAGGAAGGGAAAAGGGAGGTGTCTGACACATCTAGAGGCATGCAAGCATGGGCAGCTGGTAGGATGTGTTCACTCATGCCGTCGTAGGTGCTGAAGGGAAGAACTGAGGGAGAGTGTATGGTAAAGCGGAACTCTCTACACTGCGGGGATTAGCTCTGAGAGAACTGACGGGCACTAATCCTCTGGCACGTTCCAATCACAAGGTGCACCACAGCAACCTGGAATAATCATTAACAAGCTGATCTGTCAGTCACAAGGTGGAGCAACCAGGGAGGGTGGGTTAGGGTTTTTAAAAAAATGTGAAAAAATGTGGTGGAAAATGTGTGGAAAGATGTGGAAAGTGTCTTTCTTTTGAAGCTTGGTAGTAAAATGAATTCTTTTTTCAGCTTGTCATAATTGTGAAGGTCTTTCAAAAATATTTAATGTCATCCTGATGACATGGTGATATAGCAGTGCCTGGTATTTGCTTGAAATATGGAAATATAAAGGTGTTTTTAAATTTTTTTTTAAACTTTACTTAAACCGATTGATATTTACAGAAGACTTCAAGCACAGTACGGTAATGAAACTTATTTGAACGGTGCAAATGTTTTAAAGGAGGCTGCACTGTACATCCTTAAATGATGATCCCGGCCGAGGTGGCTCGAAGCCAGCTGCAGTCGTTCAAGTGGACTGTATAATGCATGATCCTTGAACGATGCTGGATAACTTGTGGAAGAGATGAATCTGTTTGTGGTAACTGTGCACACAGTCATTCACAAACAGCACTTGCACATTATAGGAACATGGCTGGGAGGTATCATCACATCCCATCCCGTGCAGTCTTGATGTCCAAGCCATTTCCACATGTTTGCGGTTCCTGGGAGGCCAGTATTTCAGATGTGAAGCAGGCATTCTGATCATGGCTCCTTAATGGTATACAAGCACCAGTGAAACACTGGGATGAGTGCATTAGTGTAGCAGGGGATTATATAGAGAAATAAAGGGAGTTTTTACTCTCATAACTGTGGTGTTCTGTTATACTGCGAAATCAAATATTCTTGATTTGACTTGAACACCTACTCGTACATTGAAGCATAGCATGCTAACAAAAGACTAATGTCTACAGTGTGTTTATACAAATTGGTAGATTTGCAGGAACTTGTATAATCTTCCATTATACTACAATGTTATTTTGCAACTGGTTAATTACAACACAGTCACACCCAAGTATATTCAGATATTTGATACAGTCTTGATTATATTTATAAGGTTATATATACGTTGTTGATATGTTGTTGATGTTGTTGTTGATGTTATACTATGGCACTATTATACTATTAATGTAGTATGCAAATTCTATAAGTAAATGTAGTTTGATTATGGAAATATTGAAATAAATTTTCCGTCTTTTTTCACAAATGCTTTAAGGCATAACATTCCAATACCAGTTCTACACTTCAAAGAAACAATAAATCTCATCAAATGATAGACTCTATAACCTGTCTTTAAGAAGCTGATTTATACATTAGCATAAAAGGTGCCGATTTTAAAGTACATTATCCCTGCAGTGACTGTAACCTACAGGCCAACACTTTTTCCAAACATACATCTACATAATGCTTAATCCAAATAAACGTTTATTTGTCAGAGGTCATCCAATAAGCATCTGCCCTACCTGTTAGGACATAGCTATGTGAAGACAAGATCCAAACTGTACAACTCAACAAGATCACCAAAACTAAGCCCTTAGCTAGAGGCTATCGGTTAAACCACAGTCTAGGTCATACTAAAGCACAGGCTCATTGGTGTTCATTGGTAGTTACACTGCAGGCTTTCAAGACCAGCTAGAAGCACAAGATTATAGAGGAAAGAAATGATTGAAAAAAGACAAAAGGGAGGAAGGAGATGATAGTTGAGTGGTACAATACTGGAACAATTTAACCCCTTATTCGTTACAGCATGCACGTGTACCTAAAGAGAAGTTTCTACTACTCAGTACAAATAACCTTGCTGTTCTTGTCTCTATCACGTTAGAGTTGACAATACGATACAGTATGAACAATATATATGCATGTTATTCCTTTCCAAAAAGCAGGGACTCTGTACAAATCTTCACATCAAAGCAATCAGTTTTTAATTGAAAAGTATTTCCTTTTCTAAGATTATAATGAATCAAATGCAAATTACAGCACCAATAATTCTTGACTATATATCCATCTTACACCCTCATTGTTATCGGATGGTTTGTAACTGCAGTGACCTGTGGGGACTTTAAGGGGAGGATATGTTCCTGTGAACTTCTAGCAGCCCACATGCATCCACTGCAGGCAATTTGGAAACACCTATCGGAGATATATATGTTTGGACTGTGGAGGAAATCCACCAAGCTCAGGGAGAACTACACACCCACACTGATGAGATGCAAGACTCAAACCCCCAAACGTGGGAGTGCAAGGTAACAGTGTTAACCACTAAGTCACTGCACTGCCTATTTCAACACGTTTCTTTCTAATTCAAGCTTTAGGTTTTCTTACTCTATTGGCAGAGCTTTTTTGTTTCTTTCTAGAAAGAAATGCTTACAATTAGGAAAATATCCTGCCCGTAGAACAAGGCTATTTGAGGCTTAATATTCGTTAAAAATGTCTAGAAGTAGGTTTAATAATCATATATTTAGTTTATGGTAATATTATAATAGTCTATATTATAAAAGGTCTCAGCTCTATACAACAGTCTATAAGTTTTCCACCAAATGAGACACTGGAGGATGCTGAGCTATTTCTAGTTTCTTTCGAATACAACAAGCTTTGTGTGTGTCTGTGTTTACTGCAACAGTGAGAACAAATATGCTGGTTCATGATGGACGGTTTATATGGTAGAATGCTACTACCACAGTGTTAAATGTAACCATAAAAGGATCTTTGCCATTCATTAGTTAATAAATAAATGAAACATAATGAAGTTCAGGGTAACTGTTCTTCACAAGATTTTCTTTTTCTGTAAAAGCATGCACAATCGTGTTGCGTTCTTTATACAGCGTTCTCTAATACGTTGCCTAAAACTAGTTCCAACAGCGCCCGTTGAACTACAGTCTTAACAACAGATACAATCACCTAGGTCAGGAAAAGATCTGACAGGCATCTTATTACAGGGCAGAAGGGTCAAGGAATGATTTCCTTCTCTGTCCTAAACAATGACAGAAATGTGTATCAGATTGTGATCTGTATTCTGTGATGATACTGCCACCTGCTGGTGAGACTGCACTCTCTCTATCAAATTTAGTAGGTAGGGGGTAGGTAGGTAAACTATATATACAGTGAAGGCAGTAAATGTTCTGCAACATGACTATGCAGTGATTATATGCAGTAACTACAGAATAGATAATGCTATGATCTATGATGTGAAAAAGGGGACACTTATAATTAAACTACTACGACAACTACTACTACTACTACTACTAATATATTATGTTATGATCCACTTTGCTTTACTTTTTAGTTGTGTTTAAGCAGGATTTAAGACTTAACCAGCTAAAGATAGGTCAGTCACGAAACAAAGCAGCTTTGTTCAGGTTGCCCACGTTTCTGTTCAGGAAGAACACATGAGCATCAGCAAATACTGAATGCATGTGACTTTTATCTGCTGTTTAGATTGAATGACTGCCTGTGACCTTACATGGACAGACGCTCACAGAAATATACACTTAAATAATATATGTTAGGGCTTTACGTTCATGGTGTTATATGATTATGTGGCAATAAAAAAGCGTGTGCATGCACGCACGCACACACACACACACACACACACACACCTTCCTTGACATTCTGTCTTAGCACTTTGGTCCTATCTGAAAAAAGAAGCCTGATTATGGAATCAGGAATGAACTTATTAAGAGAAATTAGATTTAATAGACAGACTATCAGAGAGATGCAGTGACAAGGAGAGAGACAAAGAGAAGAAAGAGTAGAGAAGGTTTATGTGGTTACTGAAGCCGGAGAGGTAAAGACAGAGATGGTGTTCTCCCTTCACTCTCAAAGATACAAGAATATTCAGGACAAAATCTTATTCCAAGATAGCATTGTTGCATTGGCTTAAACATACTTTTTTCTTCTTCTTCCAAAATACACTTCAAACATTGACGTGATTTACACATTACACTATCTGTACACTTATAAGGGTTTCTCAGAGAAACGCCTCTAGAGGAAGCCTCTGTAAAGCATAACAAGTGATATTAAGTCAAACTACAGTAGGACTTTTGATTATGTAGAATAACAGAACACAGTTATGAAAGTACAGTTTATTTATCTATATAATCCTACACTGCTACACTAATACACTTATCCCAGTGTGCTTGAAGTCTTCTGTAAATGTAAATCATGAGAAGTTCCATCACAAGTGTTTTAATTAAACACCCCCTTTAAAAATCTACAACATTTCAAAGGAATGCCTAAACCTTTTTTTCCTGTAAGTGTTTAACTGTAGTGCTTTCTGTACAGTTAAGTCTGATGGTTTCAGTAAATATCTTTATGTCTACAAGTATGTATTTACTTAAAGGTAGGCAAGGTATAAAAAGTTCAATGCATTTAAATCATATTACTTTTGAATTCTTACTGCTTGTATGACAGTCTATATAATCTGATAGTACTAATTTATGTGTAAATAGTTTTTCAATGCTGCCATGCAATGAAATATTTAAGATTTATTAATAGAGTCTTTTGTGTCAAAAAAGGGAAATATACCTTTTCACTACAGGAACCGTCTTCAGCACCTGATTTTCTTTACACCTCAATCATGATATAATGGAACGTCTACTGACACCTAGCTAGAGTGCATCATCACTGATGTATGCTGAGTTCATTGGGTGTTTGGGGTCTGTCATCATCATACACTCTCACTCAGGTGACCCAGCTGAGGCTGATCAGACCTCAGCTTGTACTCTAGCAGCACTAACCCACGGATCTCCTCTCTTAATCCATATCCACCTCGAGGCTGTCTCTGCAAAGATGACAACCGGATGACTCTTCTCCTTCTCTCACCTGTGATGCCAAGTGCTGTGTAGGCTCCCCAAAGGGACCAGCCTGCAAAGCTCCTGCACCCAACCACCACAGGTGCTTACCTAGCTTTCCACCCTTCTTTGTGGCATTCCTCGGCAAGGCCATGATATTTGTCCTTCATCAGTTCAAAGGCTTCCTCCATTCTGTCCTCCCATGGCACAGTGAGCTCCAGGATAACAATGTTTTTGTTGCCTCTGACAGTTGCTCTAACGAAGCTGATGGTCTGCTTCATGGGTTTGTACCTTAGATTGCTTGAAAGGGCACTGTGGATGCTCCCGGTAATTGTCTTGAACACCTGGTCATGCCAGCGGCGGTATCGTCCCTCCCCCAGAGCCTTTGGACAGCAGCTTAAGATGTGTTCCAGAGTTCCCTTCCCTTTGCAGAGGGAGCAACTGCTCTTACCACGTCCTGGACAAGTTGCCTTTTCTCTTTCCCCTGCACCTTGTCATAACGAGGAGTTGTGAGGGTTCCCTTTCATCTAGCTACTGCTCCCACCAGAGCCCTATGGCACAGTCGTGACTCATCTTGCTCTACTGCTACCTCTGCTCTCCACTTTCTGCCAGTTCTGACTACTATGCCAGCTCTGTTTGGTCATTGGACTCCCGGTACTGCAGTACTTCTTGCCCTGAATGCCTCCTAAATGGATCCTCGTTTGCAGCTGTTTCTATAAAGGGCGATACTGCTTAGGTTCCTTGGAAGACCCAACCAACTCCTCAGGTAGCGGCTCACTCTCCTCTCCAGGTCTCTGATGGAAAAGGCCACAGTATTTAAGGCAGAATCCCATGCTGATGAATCCATGCCTTGAATTTTCCAGAAAGTCCTGTCTTGTCAACATCTCTCAGCTAAGTGTCCAGCTCCTGACAAGTGTTCTTAATGGATGCTGTTTCCCATAGGCTGCTGTTGAAAGTTTTCCCCAAGCTCTTCACTGTTTTCTCGAAGATGGTCGAGATCAAAGTCCCTGACATAGAGAACCTAACCTTGTCATCCACTCTGCCCTTCTTCAACACCAGAGATCTTGATTTTCCTGGTTTGAATGCCATCCTGGCCCACCCGATCACCCTCTCCAGTCCTTTCAGAATCCATCTTCCTCCTGGCACTGACTGTTAAGTCATCCATGAAGGCACAAATTGGTGGTTGTCGTATCCTGGAAAGTTGTTGTAATAATCCTGGATGAGACCTCTTATTTTTACTGGAACTCGGTGTCTCTCCAGTGTCTCTTATACCATCTTATGAGGCATTAAGCCATATGCATTGGCAAGGTCTAACCACAGAACCACCAGTACAAAGAACAACCATCTTTGCTTCTCTGAGGAGCTGTGAGACCACGCCTGTATGCTCGATGCAACCTGGCACCCCTGGGATGCCTCTGATTTATTCTGGTGATTTTCCACAACATTAAATATAACTATAAATTGGAAAAACTATGCTTTTTTTTAAAAGTAGTTACCTGAAGTGGTATAAACTGACTGGAGTCAATTCAGTTTAACTCTTTACACTTTGCAGGCACTGCATGTTTTGAGAAACTAAAACTGAATGATCTTAAGGTCATTAATCCTGATTAAAACAAGCTGATTAAAAGATTGCACAATATGCAACCCAAATCTGGTATAAGATTTTATAATAATATTCTTTTTACATACAACCGACTGACTGAATTTTATTTATTAACTACTGTAATTAAAGGGTTTCATAAATGATAGATCCAATTATTGAAACATTAAACTGTACAGTAGATAAAGAAAGTGATTTGTTTTTTTTAGATGAGAATTATGAACAACCAAATAAATTAAATACAGTTCGAGGGACACCATTGTTATTAGACTTTAATAATGTATAGTAATTTTAAATCTTATTATAATATATTTCCTATTAGAAGAAATAATGTCATGTATTGGTTTATTTAGTACAGAGAAGCAACATCTTTTGTCTACTGAATGCTTAAAATGTCCTATTTTCTCCCTGGGTGTCTCTTTCTGTTATCTGTCTAAATGCCACTCTCATAGTCGCTCTACTGGCTTATCTGCTTTTCATTCTTTTGCTTTCTCTCTGGACAATCCTTCATGTTTGCTTGTATATTTCTGTCTATATTTTTGACCAAGACTCTAATTTAAATAAAAAGCTGAACTAAGGATTATGCTCTTGTGTGACTAGATAATTAGACGTAGTTTAATGCAGACATGTTATCTTTGCCTGGCTTAGTGGTTACCACTGTCGCTTTGCACCTCCAGGGTCCAAGTTCGATTCCCGTCTCAGGTCTGTGTACAGATTAGGCTAATTGGTGTTTCCAAATTATCTGTAGTGTGTGAATGATGACTTGAGGGCCTACTTTGATCGTAAAATGGGAATAAATACAATGGTGATCACCACTGGCCTATACGTTTCCTAGATGGATGGATGGATGATGGTTGCCAGCTGTTAAGTATTGGTCTAAATGATTTCTTAAAAGCTACAATTAATGCTTCATCATAGACATGATATCGCTGTAAGTAAATAAGTAGGGAATTTAGTGAAGCTGGAGGTTAATTTTTCAGCTAGTAAAGATGGTCTGCCACTTGACCAGCTTGGGTGTAAGATACAGGACTGGAATTTCTGCCAATTTAACTGCACCATGCTTCTTAATTGTAGATACAGTAATATACTAAAATCCAGTAGACCTTAGTGCTTCTAAGGAGTGCTTCCTAACCACTAGGAGGCGCAATGTACTCATTTTTATATTTAGGAATTTTTCTAGAACCGTGTACTTTAGACATTCAGTGTTAAAGTATCTTTCCTATGTGGTAACTCTTTTAAATCTTATACTAGCTCTTTAGGGAACTGAACTTATATTGAATATCATTATAAAATAAATAAATAAATTAATAAATAAATCCATGCCCTAGCATGCAAGTCACATTACACTGTGCCACCCTGATAATCAATGTTCCTTCTACATTTCTTTATTACACATCAACCTTGATGATATATCACAGCAAGAGCTGGGCAAAGGGCAACGGTGAGTGAAACAGTAAATTAGGCCCATAATTATATGCCCCCAGCAACCAATCAAGCTTCCCATAGAGATCAGAGCATCCAATCAGCCACCCTGATGGGATCCCGTTAGCCAGTCATGCCCCCTGCTGGGATCAGAGCTGTCTCTGAAGCTCCAAAGTGAACTGCCATCACTAAGGCACTCCTTCACTAATGCTCTCTCACTAATGGCAGCCTAAGCATTGCTAACACTGGCTGATTTCTGCATTGAGAAAATAGCAAAGGCAACACTGCCATGGTATAAAATACACCTGTAATCTGAAATTAATATAGTGTACACAGACATTCTGTTATAATTATTTTTGTTTATTTAAATAAGGTATAACAAACTACAATGAATAACCTACATGATGTTTATATACAGTACTGCACAGTATAATCACTGCTACATCACTTCAGTGAATTTGAACCTAAAGCTTAACATTTTCAGCAGTATTATCACTGACTGACTAAACCACCTTATGCATTTCCAGTTAAATGTTTTTGAAGAATATATTTAGCTTTTTAAAAAATATATTTCTCTTCATAAGTGAATCAAGCTATATGTGTGTATATGTTTAGCGACTAGAGAAATATTAATAAAACGGATCTGGATCTATTGTGGCTGGATTAGCTTTTATTCTAATAAGAAAAAGCCCAACACTTTATCACTCCACTCCCATTTACATACCAAGTTTGCTTGCTTTTAATTAAGTAATTAAGATCTTAGAGCAACCAATTAATTAATTCCACAAAGATTAAAGTT